>PVKM010007566.1:0-41157 GCA_004027735.1 Carollia perspicillata | reverse complement strand
CCTCAAGACAAAAAAAAGTGGCCCAGACGAAAGAACAGATCAAAGCTCCAGAACAAATACAACTAAGCAACAAAGGGATAGCCAGCCTATCAGATGCACAGTTCAAAACACTGGTGATCAGGCTGCTCACTGAATTGCTTGAATTTGGTTGCAAATTAGATGAAAAAATGAAGGCTACACTATGTGAAATAAAGGAAAATGTACAGGGAACCAATAGTGATGGGAAGGAAATTGGGACTCGAATCAATGGAGTGGACCAGAAGGAAGAAAGAAACAACCAAACAGAAAAGAATGAAGAAACAAGAATTTAAAAAAAAATGAGGAGAAGCTTAGGAAGCTCCAGGACATCTTTAAACCTTCCAACATCCGCAGTATAGGGGTACCAGAAGGGGAAGAGGAAGAGCAACAAGTGGAAAAGTTATTGGAACAAATAATAAAGGAGAACTTCCACAATCTGACAAAGGAAATTGACTTCCAGGAAGTCCAGGAAGCTCAGAGAGTCCCAAAGAAGGTGGACCCAAGAAGGAATACACCAAGGCACATCATAATTACATTAGCCAAGATTAAAATGAAGGAGAGAATCCTAGAAGCAGCAAGAGAAAAGAAGACAGTTACCTACAAAGGAGTTCCCATCAGACTGTCAGCTGATTTCTCAAAAGAGACCTTACAGGCGAGAAGGGGCTGGAAAAAAGTATTCGAAGTCATGAAAGGCAAGGACCTACATCCAAGATTACTCCATCCAGCAAAGCTTTAATTTAGAATGGAAGAGCAGATGAAGTATTCTCAGATAAGGTCAAGTTAAAGGAGTTCATCATCGCCGAGTCCTTATTATATGAAATGTTAAAGGGACTTATCTAAGAAAAAGATGATAAAAAACAGGTATAGTAAAATGACAGCAAACTCACAATTATTAACAACCACACCTAAAACAAAAACAGAAACAAACTAAGCGAACAATGAAAACAGGAAGAGACCCACAAAAATGGAGATCACATGGAGGGTTAGCAACAGGGGAGTGAGAGGAGGAGAGTGAGGAGAAGGTACAGAGAATAAGTAGCATAGATGGTAGGTGGAAAATAGACAGGGGGAGGGCAAGAATAGTATGAAAAATATAGAAGCTAAAGAACTTATAAGTATGACACATGGACATGAACTAAAGCGGGGGAATGTGAGTGGGAGAGGGTATGCAGGGTAGAGGGGAGTGAAAGGGGGAAATGGGAGAACTGTAATAGCATAATCAATAAAATATACTTAAAAAAACAAAAAACAACCAATCAGAACTACAAGAAGAAAAAAGAAATACAAAAAAGCGAGGATAGTGTAAGCAGCCTTGGGCAACTTCAACCATTCCAACATTAGCATCATAGCGGCGCCAGAAGAAGAGAAGAAGCAAGAAATTGGAATTTGATTTGTAAAAATAATGAAAGAATGCTACCCTAATTTGATGAAAGAAATAGACTCACAAGTCCAGGAACCACAGAGTCCTAAAAAAGATGAATGCAAAGACACCCATGCCAAGACACATCACAATTAAAATGCCAAAGGGTAAAGATGAAGACAAAATTTTAAAATCAGCACAAGAACAGAAGTTAGTTACCTACAGAGGAGTTCCCCTAAGACTGTCAGCTGGTTTCTGAAAAGACACTTTTCAGGCTAAAAGGCATTGGCATAAATATTCAAAGTTATGAAAAGCAGAGACCTACCTATAGGCAAGATTGCTCTACCCAGCAAAGCTTAGAATCATCTGCCCTTAGAATCAAAGGGCAGATAAAGATCTTCCCAGACAAGAAAAAACTAAAGTAGTTCATCATCACAAAATCAGTACATGAAATGTTAGAGAGACACTTATTTCAGAAAAAGAAGATGAAAACTACGGATAAAATGGCAATAAATACATATATATCAACAATTGAATCTAAAAAACAAACTAAGCAAACAAGAAGAATAGAGACAGATTCATGGATGTAGAGAGCATTTTGATGGTGCCAGATGGGCATGGGCGTACAGGTGAGGAGGGGAGGGGATCAAGAAGTACAAACTGGATGTGAAGTACAGTATAGGAAATGGAGCAGCCAAAGAACTATACGCATGACCCACGGACATGAACAATGTTGTAAGGTTTGCCTCCGGGAGTAGGGGGAGCTGGTTGGAGGGGGACAAAGGGGAAAAAACTGGGACAACTATAACAGCATAATCACTTAAATATGATAATAAAATAACAAAGTGAAATAAAGTAACATAAAAGTACCCTGAGATGCTCTCATAAGCTCCGCCATCTGATCTTTGTGTTGTTGTAGTTGTCTTCGAAGATCCTTCAGTCCTTCAAGTCTTGTCAATGGAAGTGCATCATAAACACTTACTGAAAGAAAATGGTTAATTTCCTAAAAGAGATAAAGTAGTTAAAAATGAAATTGCTATTGATGTGTACTGCTTAAGTCTGTGAAATAAAAGTTTTAAAAAATTACTGCCTTTTACAGAAACTAGTTCATCTCATTATTACTACCAAACAACTTAGAAGTAAATTATTTCTTCCATTTGAAATCCTACAATGTTTTAATTTAAATTCTAACAGACTATCTCATGATAACATACTGTATTTTGCCATATATAATGTGCTCCTGTGTATAGTGCACCCCGCATTTTGGGCCCAAACTTTCAGGAAAAAAATCTTTTGTTTTAACTTTTCAATCCAATTATTTATTTATTTAAATTTAGAAAACAAAACTGATTATCATATTTCAGAGTATTATTTTGCATACAGATGTTGTTATTGCTTTCTAAGTTACACACTTAATTCATAAGCATAAATAAAAGAATTTCAAGACATTTATATAGATACAGAATTAGTACTACCCATGTATAATGCGCATCCTGAATTTCCCCTTAAAAATATGGGCAAAGAATTGTGCATTATACATGGCAAAATACAGTAATTACATTTTAAGAAAGGTATAACATACTCAATTAGAGAGAAAAGCTTAAATTCCTATTAGTTTTAAATCTTAATATACTAACCTATATTTTCATATTGATACTTAGGAAAATACAAATTACAATTTTTAAATTATAATAAGTTTTATGACGAAAAATATACCTGAAAATAATTTTGTAGTTTATAAAGGTTAAAAGAACTAAAACTTGAAAGATCCTTTAAAAGGTTAAATATCTCTAATTCAAATATAAAACTATACCTGAAAGTAATTTTGTGATATTAATGGATGTTATGCATATGAAAATCAAGCATATATTATATCACTTCTCTTCAATATTTAAACTCAAATATTTACCAAGAAACTGACATTTACACTTTTACTGCAATGCAAGAAGATATATTAAGATTCAGTTTTTTATTTAAGAACGTTGATCTCATGTTATCTTTTCATCATAATTTTTTTAAAAAACTTTGTTTTTCACATTCATAGTATTAGAAATTATCAAAAGGTACTACTGCCTAGCCTTTCTAATATAACATAGTAAGATGTTGGAATAATTACCTCCATGAGTGAAAAGGGTCCTCTACTGTATTTGATTTTCTGCTGAGTAATACGCAGATCCTTAAAGATAATGCGATCAGGAAAAGGATCTAAAAGTTTAATTGTGATATAGAGGTTTTCATTATCCTTGTTATCTATCACTAAGTATTTCAACAAGTCCAATACCTAAGTATGATCAAAAACAAAAATAAATGAAAGAGGAGAAATGACTTAATTATATTTTAAAGTGAAATAACCAAACCCATTAGAATAAATGATAACAACTCTAATAACCTAATTCAGATAAAATATTCCAATTATTTCTAAGGTAGCCAGCTATTACTGTTTCCATGCTTTCAAATAATTCAACAAAAAGTTAAAAGTGCTTCTACAGGATAAGCTCTGTGGTATAAAAATGTTAATGTTACTGAAACATGTAACATCTCAAACATCATCATAGTGGTGAATATTGCTATCCATAGCTTTTACTACCTCTACACTTTATGCATAAGACAGAAACTGTAAGGGTATTTATTAGATCAAAATTACTTTGTGTTCAGTGATTAAATGGTTACAAAAATTAATTCATTGAGAATGTTTTTCCAACCATTTTTCAAAAAATATTTTCACTAGCCCTGGCTGGGTAGCTCAGTTGGTCAGAGTGTCTTCCCGAAACCAAAAAAGCTTTCAAATCTGACTCCGAGTGAGGGCACAATCCTGGATTGCGAGTTTGATCCCCAGTTGGGGGGCATACACGAAGCAACAGAACGTTGTTCCTCTCTCATGTCTATGTGTCTCTCTCTCAATTCAATAATCAGCGCTGGCTGGTGTGGCTCAGTGGATTGAGTACTGGCCTGGGAACTGAAAGGTCACCAGTTCAATACCCAGTCAGGGAATGTGCCTGGGTTGTGGGCAAAGTCTCTGGTCGAGGGTGTATGAGAAGCAATCTATTATATCTCTTGCACATCAATGTTTCTCACCCTCTCTTTGTCCCTCTAAAAATACATAAATAAAATCTTTAAAAAAATAAACATTCTCAAGTGAGGATTAAAATATATATGTACATTTTCACTAAAATTACAAATTATACCAAGTAAACATAAACACTCAGTTCCTTCCAAGATTACTTTATACATGTACTTCAAATATCATTTTGAAGACGATTTACAAAATTACCTGTTCATGCACCTCCATCTGTTCATGCACAAGGGGTATCAGTGTGCCAACAATAACATGAAGATGGTTTTCTAAAGCATCCTTACAGTAAGTTACTGCTGTGCGGCAAACCTGGCTTAATAGGTCACAGCAAAGGGAGAAGCTACGTAATGATACATCCATAAAACGAGAAGGCCTAATACAGAAAAAAAACAGTTAAGTTCTAGGAAATTATTTTGACATAAACTTATTTGAATGTCATTTTTATTCAGCATCTCTAATTCTGATATGATTTGACATAAAAGTCACTCTATATATCCAGTTCCTTAAAGGTAATAGAAGTTGCATCAGCAAAATGGTGGAGTACAAAGCTCCATTTTTCCTGGCAGGAAACATTAAAAAAGGGAATTATAAATTTGTTTCAGTTTTGTTTTTTTGTTTATTTTTCAGATCCCACATATAACTGAAATCATATTGTACTTGTGTTTCTCGATCTGACTTATTTCACTTAGCATAACACTCTTTAGATTCATCCATGTCAGAGATGACAAGATTTCACTTTTTATGTGGCTAATATTCCAGTGTGTTTGTGTTTGTGTTTGTGTGTGTGTACTGCACCATCTATCCACTCAATTTATCGATGAAACTGAAGTTGCCTTTGTATCTAGACTACTGTAAATAATGCTGCAATAAACATAGGGGTGCATATATCTTCATGAATTAGTGTTTTGGATTTCTTCAGATAAATATCTATAAGTGGAATTGCTTTATGATAGTTTCATTTGGAAATTTTTGAGGAACCTCCATACGATACTGTTTTGTGTAGTAGCCACACCACTTTATAATCCCACCAACCAGAACTAAACTCATAAATACAGAGAACAAATCGATGGTTGTCAGATGGAAGGGGGCACTGAGGAATGTGTGAAAAAGTTGAAAGGGATTAGGAAGTAGAGATTGCCATTATAAACAGAGTCACAGGGGTTAAGGTACAGCACAGAAGATATAATCAATAATATTACAGTAAATGTATATGGTGCCAGATGGGTACTAGATTTATCAGGGCGACCTCTGTAAGATGTATAAATGTTTAATCACTTTGTTGTACTACATAAAACAATATAATATTGTATGTCATCTATAATTTTAAAATAAATTTTAAAAACGTTTAAAAAAGAATGAAGGAGCTCCACGGCTTGTCATGAAAAGATCTCCAAGAATAGTACAAAACAAAAATAATTTGTTGTAATAGTAAATATTTTTTAAAAAATTACTGTCAGTACTTTTTTGGCTTTGCAGACAGTCGATGTTTACAGCAATCAAGCAAACATTTAATAAAAAATATGCAAATTAAAAACTGTAGAAAAGCTGTATGTGATTCAGTTGCCCTTCCACTACCTCCTCCCCTTGGCTGTAGTCATGAAAACTGCACTCCCCTATTCCCGATGTGGGATCCTGGCCTTTATATCCGGAGAAAGCAGAGCAGACCAGATTCACTATTTATTGTGTCTATCTGCTCTAAACCTATCTGAGAGCTACCTGAAGGCTAGAAAAACTGCAGGCATTGCTTGAAACCACTAAGGGGGCCAACAACCCCCAGCTGTCTGGGGCAAGACATCATTGTCCGGTCATATGACAGGCAGCCTAATGCCTAGGAGGAAACATTGGGGTGAGAGCTTCCTGGGAAACTGGAGTACTCAAAGTCACCAATATATTTGGGGAATATAGAAAAAAATCACACACATGCTCAGGTGCTTGCTTGTACAAAAATTACCTTTGAGGCCATAAGCTTTCACTTTGGGCTGGTCCCTAGGCTCAGGGCAAGCCTGGCTATGTGTTGAGGGAGAGTCCTAACACAGCCAACCTGCCAAAACTACAGAAGGTTTACTCTCTTTCTTTCTGGCTCCTGATATGCAAGAGAATCTGTGTCAAAACACTATCTCAACTAATTTAAGGAACAGTCTTCAGTGACCATGCACAGCAAGAAATACATTCTCTGCAAAAACAGTTGAATAAATTCATGAAACAAATGGCTATAGCCTTCAACAATAACAACAACAAAAAAAGGTCAAACCTGGGACAAGGGAAAATATCTGATTTCCACAGTTACATTATAATGGTAAAATGTCCTGTTTTCAAGAAGAAAATCACAAGGCATTAGCAAATTTGGAAAGACCTTAGGAAAGTAAAGCCCATTCATAGGAATAAATGTACTGACTGAAACAGTTCCTGAGAAAGTTTAGATAATAGACTAGTCAATGACTTTAAACAACCGTCTTAAATATGCTAGAAGAACATAGAGACCAACAAAAATGAAATACAGCATACCAAAACCTATGGGATGCAGGAAAAGTACTGCTGACAAAAAATATGCAGCAGAAACACTTACATTTTTTAAAAAAGACGTGGTTGAAGCACACCAACACTTAGGAGTTAATTTCAACACTTCTCAAACACTTCCAATACAGAATAGAAGGGCACTCTTCCTAGCTCATTTGATAAGGCCAGAATAAGCCTAATACCAAAGCCAGATAAAGACAGTATAGCAAAACTGTAATATCCAATACACTTTATAAATATAGATGGAAAACTTAACAAGATAGTAACAATATGAATCTGAAGCATATAAAAAAGATTATATACCATGAGCAAGTAGAATTTATCCCAGGACTGCAAGAGGTCAACATAAGAAAATTGATCCATGTAGTACATATTGATGGAATGAAAGAAGATACTACTTGATCACCTCAATAAACACAGAAAAGACATTTAACAAAAATTTAACGACCTTTCATGGTAAAAACACTGAGAAACACATGAATAGAGAAAGTTGTTCAACAAAATAAAGGTAACCTGTGAAAACCCCATAAATAACAACATTAATCAATGTTAAAAGACTAAGCTTTCCCTAATAGAGGAGGTACAAAATAAGGATGCCCATTTTCACACTGCTATTCAATATTATACTATACTTCTAGCCAGAGAAATTAGACAAAAAAAGAAACAAAACTCATCATCAAAAAGAAAGGGGAACCTATTGTATGGAAAAACATATTTGTTAATGATACATCTAATAAGGGTTTAACTTCCAAAATATATAAAGAAGATAATTCAATTAAATAATGGGCAAAGGACCTGAACAGACACTTCTCCAAAGAGGACATACAGATGGCCAACAGACACATTAAAAAATAATCAATGACCCTAATCATCACATAGATTCAAATTAAAACCACAGTGAGAAACCAACCCAAAGCTGCCAGAATGGCTACCATCAATAAATCAACAAACAAGTACTGGATGTGGAAAAAAGGGAAACCTGGTGCACTGTTGGTGGGACTGCAGATTGGTGAAGCCACTGTGCAACACAGTACGGAGTTTCCTTAAAAAATTAAAAATGGAACTGCTGCCCTGGCTGGGGCAGCTCAATGGATTGAGCGCTGGTCTGTACACTGAAAAGTTGCCACTTCCATCCCTGGTCCAGGCACATGCCTGGCTGCAGGCTGGGTCTCTGGTTGTGGGGGGCAACTGATCAATGTTTCTCACATAGATGCTTCTCCCACTTCTTTCCCCTCCCTCTAAAAATAAATAAATAAAACCTTAAAAAAAAATAGAATTGCCTTTTGACCCAGCAACCCAACTCTCAGAATATCATCTAAAGAATCCCCAAGCATCAATCTGGAAGAGTATGTGCACTACTATGTTCACAGTAGCATCATTTATAATAACCAAGAACTAGAAACAGCCCATGTGCACATCAGTAGATGAGTGGATAAAAATGCCGTGGTGAGGAACAAGTATAGACACATGGACAAAAACTAAGGGGGGTGGAAATGGAGGGAGGTGGGGAGCACTTGGGGGGTGGACTGGGATGGGAGTAAAAGACAGAAAACTGTACTTGAACAACAATTAAAATAAAAATTTTAAAAAAGCCATGGTGTATTTATACAGTGGAATACTACACAGCTATAAAACAGAAGGAACTCTTAACCTTTTGCAACAACATGGATGGGCCTGGAGATTATTATGCTCAGTGAAATAAACCAGCCAGTAAAATTCAAATACTATATGATCTCACGTATATGGGAAATCTAATGAACAAAACAGAATCAGAGACATACACACATGGAACAGACTGACAGCTGTCAGAGGAGAGAGGGTTGTGGGGGACTGAATGAAAGAACATGAAAGGATTAGCCAAAGAACATATATTGCGACCCATGGACAGGGACAACAGTATGGTGATAGCCTGAGGAAAGGTGGGGGTCGGGGGTGGCAAGGGCCGGGTGCAGGTGGGTAAAAGGGGAAAATTGGGACCACTGCAGTATTGTAAACAATAAAAATAAACTTAGGGGGAAAAAAGCAAGGAAGGTGGGTATCATTACAACTTGGAATCTAGAACCAGTTGTTCAGAGGCACAGATGAAAACCTGGTCTTGCCACAGGTATCTAATTGGTTTTGTGTGGGGAGAAATTTGTAGAACTGAGGGCCTTTAACCTCTGGGATCTGACACCATCTCATCAAAATTGAGTTGAACTGCAGGACACCCAACTAGGTCTGCAGATTTCGTTGGATGTGTGTAGGGAACACCATCCAACATACACATTCAACTTGTGAATGTGCTACATTCACAGAACTGCTACAGTAACATATATATTACAGGCCATCTAAAATTAGAATATTTGTTTTTAAATGTTGAAGACCCTTAGTAGTTAAGATTTCTAGAGCTGGAGTAGTAGTAATACAACTTATAAAATAATAGGTAGATATAAATTCCAGAAACGATACTCTGGTTTCTACCTCTTAGTATAAATTTTCAATTAAGATAATGGTAGAAAAATAATTTTATCTTATTCTAAATATATTATTTACCTTTTGTTGATATAGTGAATCAAACTATAAATAACATCTCGAAGAACAAAGGCCCAAGCTCCTCCTAAGCCAGTTTTTATCTCTTTCAATAATAAACTAACAAACAGGTGATATATTTTGAAAATTCTGTGCTTTTTATAAACATTATTTGTCTCGGCAGCTTGCTCACATATAGCTAGAAGAATTTTCTGATAGGAATCCTACAAAATAAAGATACATTTTAGTCAAAACTTGTCAAGTCACATGTACTCAGGTAAAATACATTCATATTCAAAATAAATTATATAATTTAGTTTTGGGTCTGATATCAAATGTAAAATATTACATTAAAATTACTATATTAAACATAAAAAATTACTGTCAACTTATTTAATATTCATAAACTATAATTAAACATATTAAAAATATATTTCCACGAGCCAATATTCGACTAAACTGTCACAAAAAAATTCAGCCCTCATCTGTAACACATTTGAATCAATACTGACAAATACAATACCAAGATATAAACCTATAAATAAGTATTTTTCTACTTCATTTATTCAGATGAATTTTCTACTCATTTACTTTTTCCTCTTTATGATTTGTATACACAGATATTCTAGCTGAAACAGTAGAAATTCACTTTTCAGTTATTATATTAGTATTGTGTACTTACAGGGCTTTTGGAAAGAATTTCTAAAATACTTTTGAACTTGGTTTTATGGCAATTGCTGATATATGCAAATGTTGCTTTAATCACATGCGAGGGAAAATGAGGTGGATTAGGAGCAGGATCCAAATCCCTAATAGTTACAGAAAAAAATGTTACCATATTCAGAACATAATTATCAAGAAAAAACAGATGTGACTGTAAGACTACAGAATAAAAATTTAGGTAACTTCAAATTTAAAAATTATTTCTCTACTGAAAAACTAGGCTTTTAATAAAATGACATATACATGGATATAGATATACACACACACATCATATATATACACATACATGCCTGTATACATCAACCAGAATACCTAAATACTTTTACCTTCTAGAACTTAGTCAGTTTTTAAATGATTTGCTTAAAAATTCTTTTATGAAGTTAATGGTAATTGCACAGAGGAGTCTTAGTGTCACTCCACTTCAGGTATCAATTAAAGTTCTATGCTAGTACTGTCAATACAGTAATATTTTAAGACAGCAGTCAAACATTATATCAAACGAAATTATATACATAAAAGTACTTCGGTAGCTATTACTATTTCATATGCCTAGCACTGTAGGGCACACGAAAAAAGGCTGTTTTCAAGCAGTTTATAGTCAAGCTAGGAAAATAACTAACATCAATGTCAACCAAGTGGGTTTACACATCCAAGTGAAATTGTAGTAGAGTAGGATTCTGATAGCTAAAGAGGATGATACAGGAAAGGGGATCTAGACATGCGAATCATAGATGCAAAGATGAGAACATAGAATAACGTGTCATGAAGAAAATTTCGACAGACAACCAATGGCACAATGCTCAAATACTAGAGATGAGGGAAAAAGGTCATGAATTTGCAAGCGAGGTGGTAAATTATAGCAGTTATTGTGGAAGAGCCTACAGTGGAAGCAGATAGGAAATTACTTCACAGGAAGTTACTTTTTTAAGGAACAATTTAAAGGCAAAGTACACACCTAAAACCTGAAATAGGTATTTAAGAGTGTCAAACAATACACTTGTGAATAGACTTCTGAAATCGTAGCTAAGTCTCTGAGTTTACAATACCCATACCCCGGAAAGTCACGCAGGTCGGTGCTCTGGCTTTCACCAGCAGTGGCAGGTTCATGTAATGTCATCAACAATTCCACCACAATCTCCGGTAAATTGGTAATGAATAAATGATCAATCTGCAAGGACATAAAATAAAAATATATTTAAGTGTTTACATCTGCGTAAGACAGCTCAAGGGGTTCACATTATCACCTCATTTCCAAAATTATTCAGGACTATAGACAAAGATCTAAGACCTGCAAGACATACACCAAACTCCACTTTTTTCTGCTATTCAACTGACTTATAAACTGAGAGGAAATTAAAGAAATCATACCAAACAAGGCTCGCTTAACATGGCCGTTTAATTTTTAAGAATCATTTTAAGTGATGAAGACTTCAGGTCTAACGAAATTTCTCAGCCTAATCATTTCCCTGCCAACCAAATTCCCCATTGATCTGTACTTCTCCTCAATCTGAATTTCACTCTTATTTGGGAATGTTATTTCACTTAGAAAACTTTACTAGTAAAAATTCTCAGTGCCCAGCAGTAATCATCTCTTTGTTCCCTACATGACTTCTCCCCATAGCTGATATCCCAAATTCTGAAGCTAGCTGCTACCCATATCCTGTCATCAACTATAAACTAAAATCCAATAGGAGACCTGACTGGTGTGGCTCAGTGGGCTGAGCGTCATCCTGCAAACCCAAAGATCGCCAGTTCAATTCCTGGTTGGGACACATGCCTGGGTTGCAGGCCAGGTCCCTGGTTGGGAGCATGCAAGAGACAACCGATCAGTGTTTCTCTTTCACATAGATATTTCTCTGTCCCTCGCTTCCTCCCTCTCTCTAAAAATAAATAAACAAAAATCTTTAAAATCCAACAAGAGCAGGCTCTTTGTCAATCATTTCCTGCTTCACAAAGAACATAAATTCTCTAAATATAAAGAATGGTTCTGCTACATTTTACCTCAGCCAAATGAATGAAAACTGTGTGAGTCTTAAAGGTGAATTTATTAGCTCTTAAAATAAAGAATTACAGCGCTTTAAACTATAACACAAATGGCAGATTTACTTGATGCACAAGGAGATTTGGAAACGCTTCCTCATAAGATAAATATTTTTGAATGTGGTAAGGTACCTAATGTAAAAATCTTAAGGCATTTCCTTAAGATTTTTTTTCCAAGGCTGTAGCCCTTATAAAATTCCAAGCTCATTTAAAAGTATACCTGGAATAAGTAATGACAAACTGGCCAACTGTAATTATATCAGAGGAAAAATTAACACTAGTTTCCTTGCACATAAGATCACAACCAACTTCACTAGTTTCATATGATTCTCTAAGTAAGATCTGTAATTTTAGCTACAGTCCATATAAATGGTTCAGATAGCTAGGCATAACTCTGCAATCTTAAACTGTAAATATTTTAGGCATTTAACAATGAACAGTTTTAGAAAACTCAAAGACTGATAATAGTTTGTACCAACACTTACCAACAACAACAAAAGTATCTAGAAGACTCATTCAGATAAAGTACATATTAGAGAAAAAAATTAACTTATGACAACTTCGTAATAGGGACTACCAAGAACTTAATATATTTAATGAAGAAGACAAGAAACCAAGGTTAATACAATTGCTTTTCTTCCTAATTGTGACCCTGAAAATTACTATTTTTTGGTCTGAATACATAAAAGAGAATATAAGAGTAGGCCTGCTCAGAAGTCTAAGATAGGAGATTGGGAGGGAAACAGAATAAACAGTGTCTCTCATAAATTCTATTACCCTTGGTATGCCAGCATTCTGGTGCGAATGTCTTTTGGGAAAGGAACTGCTCTGCTTACCATTTGCCTCCAGACTACAGACTTACAACCAGCTCTCACTAGCAATGGTCCACCTAGGCAAGTGGGAGACGTGCTGGGACATTTCGTGGTTGAATATAGATAACTGGGCAACCAAAAAAGAGGCTCTAGAAGTTTATCCAATTCTAATTTTATGTTAACAAGATTTGATTAGTCACTCTTATTTATATTAAAAAAAGCTGAACTGACCAATCCTCTATGACCTTAAAAAAAGATTACATATGGCCCTGACCACTGCAGCTGAGTTGGTTGGTGACATTCCACAAAGCGAAAAGTCACCAGTTTGATTCCTGCTCCGGGCACATGCCTGGATTGCAGGTTCAGTCCCCATTTGGGGTGTGTATGAGAGAAACTGATTGATGTTCTCTCACACTGATGTTTCTCTCCTCTTTCTCCCTCCCTTCCCCACTCTCTGAAAATAAATAAAATCTTAAAAAACTTAAAAAAGATTATATATGTGACTTAATATGCTACCTCAAATAATTTTGAATTTATGTAAATTACTATGAAACAAACAAAAATTGTAAGATCCTTTATTTCCATGACTCCATCGTTTATCAAATAATGAGTACTCAATACATACTAGGTGGTTGGGATACATCAACAAGAAAGAAAAAAGAAGAAAATTCTACCTTTGTAGTAGTTATACTAGAAATGACTGATAAAAAACAATGAACATAATTCCTGAGTAAATTATACCATATGTTAGAAGGTAGTCACGGAAAAAAGAAAGATCAGGCTATGAAAATTTGGGATCGCATTTTTCCTTGAAAAGTGAAAGGCTTAACGAGACTGAAGAAGAAATAAGGAAGATTTTCTATATATTGTTCAGTACTGCTTGAATTTAACTTGCACTTACGATTATTGCCAATTAAAATAAACTTGAAAAAGGGACAAAATAAAATTATTCAAGTGATTTTTAAAAATATTTCATTAAAAACATTTCGTTTAAAAGCCAATCAAAAGGAGACAACACTGTATAACAACAAAAATTTTCATGGACTATCTGTGCTAGGTAATGATTATCACATATCAAATTTAACTGTATAAATGAATGAAGAGCATTAAAATTTTAAAGTTACATCTTAGATAAATTAGGGAACAAATGGAGGTAAAGGTTAAAGTCATACCTGTTTACCTAGTAAGTTTTCGTCTTTAAGCATATCATAGACTTTAGAAGCATTCTCTCTTTGCTGTGCCATCCCAGTGTCTCCTGTAACCTCACAGGCAAAGTAAGGAAGAATATTTACAAGAATCTTTGGAAAGCAATCTATCAGAAGACGTTTCCAATCCTCTTGAATCAGATTAGCAATGGACTTCACTTCATCAAAATCACCTCTAATCACCAGATGAGGAATCAAAACTTTATAACAAGATCTAAAATATAAAAATTTAAAATATAAATTCTACATAACTTTTCACAGTAAAATTTTATGACAGTTTTTAAAATAATGAAACACTTTAAATAAGCATTAGCATCATTTATATAGATGGCACATTCTTATTCTAAATTTATTTTTAGTTTAGTTTGCTTTTTAGTTTTGACATTATATTTTACTGTTTTACTATTACAGTTGTCCCAAATTTTCCCCCTTTGCTCCCCTCTATCAAGCCCCTTCCTGCAATCCCCACACTACTGTCCACATCCATGGATCACGCATTATGTTCATTGGCTACTCTATTCCCAACACTGTACTTTACAGCTCCATGAATATTCTGTAACTATCAATTACTATTTCTGAATCCCCTCACCCTTTACCCCAATCTCTACCCCATGACCACCCTCCCATCTGACAACCATCAAAATGCTCACTGTATCTACGATTCTATTTTTGTTCTGCTTGTCTATTTTGTTTTTTTGGAATCAACTGTTGATAGGTATGTATTTACTGACATTTTATTGTTCATATTTTTTATCTCCTTCTTAAAGAAGATCCTTTAATATTTCATATAATACTGGTTTGGTGGTGATGAACTCCTTTAGGTTTTTTCTGGTCTTAGAAGCTCTTTATCGGTCCTCTGATTCTAAATGACAGCTTTGCTGGGTAGAGTAATCTTGGTTGTAGGTCCTTGCTTATTATCACTCAATATTTCTTGGCAATCTCTTCTAGCCTACAAAGTTTGTTTTGAGAAATCAGCTGATAGTCTTATGGGACCTCCCCTGTAAATAACTAGCTTCTTTTCTCTTGCTGATTTTAAGATTCTCTCTCTGTCTTTAATTTTGGCATTTTAATTATGATGTGTACTGAATGAAGTGGTCCTCTTTGGGTTCATCTTGTTTGAGACTCTCTGCTCTTCCCAGACCTGTATGTCTATTTTCTTCGCCAAGTTAGGAAAGATTTCTGTCATTATTTTTTCAAATAGGTATCCAATTTCTTGCTCTATCTTCTCCTTCTGGCACCCCTGTGATGCAAATGTTGGTATGCTTGTAGCTGTCCCAGAGGCTCCTTACACTATCCTCATTTTTTTTGGATTCTCTTTTCTTCTTGCTGTTCTGATTAGTTGTTTTTTGTTTTCCTATATTGTAAATCATTTCCTATATTGTAAATTATTTGATTCCTATATTGTAAATCATTACATAATCATGTAAATTATTTGATTCCTATATTGTAAATCATTTCCTATATTGTAAATTATTTGATTCTCGGCTTCATCCACTCTACTATTGATTCCCTATAAATTGTTCTTTGTTTCAATTAGTGTAGACTTCATTTCTGACTAAATCTTTTTTATGCTGTTGAGGTCCTCACTAAGTTTTTTGAGCAAACTTACAACCAGTGTTTTGAACTCTGCATCTGATAGATTGCTTATATCCATTTTGTTTCATTCTTTTTCTGGAGTTTTGATCTGTTCTTTCATTTGAGCCACATGTCTTTGTTTTCTCATTTTGGCAGCCTCCCTGTGTTTGTTCCCATGTATTAGGTAGAGCCGCTACGTCTACCTTCATGTGGGCTATGCACACCTCCTGTTGTGTTTGAGCCATACTTCTTGTTGGCACATTGAAGGTCAGCCACCGAGTTCTGTCAGGGGTCACGCACCATAAGCTACGAAGTGATCTGCAGATGTCTGCTACTTTTGCTAGGGTTGGGGGTAACCTGGTAAGGCCAAGCTATGAACCAAGGCTGGTTGCTGCTACTACCACATATAGGGCCACTTTGTAAGAGGTACAGGGCTCACTGAAACCAGTTGCTACTTATTTGAAAGTTCAGGAAAATCTGAAGCATGGGTCAAGGCAAGTCATTCATACAGAAAAGCCACTGGAAACTGCTTAGGTGGGCCCAAAAGTTGGGTAGAGCAAGGCCTCAGGGAATCCCCAGGGTGGGACAAAAAGTGTGAACCAAATTTACAGAGTCTCAGATATGGCACCCACAGAGCTGGCTTTGTGGTTCTGTGCGAGGAAGACTCAGAAAATGCACAGTGGCCTCTGCCAGCACTTCTTTCTAGGAGAAAGCTGCTCCACAGCTCTCACCCTGATGCCGGACAACTCAGTTCCTCCCCATAAGTGTCTGATGTCTTTCAATCTTCTGCCCCACATGCTACAGTTCAAAGGGAGTGAGTCCAAGTAAGTCAGTGCATGGGCCTTCGAAGAGGAATTGCCTGAGACTCCAGCAGTTCAGTCTTTCATAGCCTTAATCCCCACTGATTTCAACACCTGGAAATCATGAGAATTTACCTCCCTGGCACTTGAAACCTGGGCTGGGGATCCTAGTGTGGGGCTTGGACTCCTTGCTCCTGAGATATCCTATTGATTTTTATCCATTACACAGGATGTGGGACCAGCCAGTTCCACGTCTCTGCCCCTCCTACCATTTTCAATGTGGTTTCTTCTTGAATTCCATAGCTCATTTCTTCTCTAATTCCACAGTTGTAGGACTTCCATTCAACTTGATTTGTGATGGTTCTCAATGCTGGTTGTTCTATAGTTTAGTTGTAATTTTGATGTGATTGTATGAAAAGGGGGAGCCGTTTTTACCTATGCTGCCATCTTGACCATAGTTTACTTTGCTTTTTACTTACTCTAACTTTATAAATGGAACAATAAAGTTAGTAAATTCTAAACAGTCACACTAAAAAACAGAGATCTTAGAATATATTACTTTAATTCTGTCATCAAAAAGTATAAATTAAATTTATATTCATTTCTTCTGTACAATCAATTTATATAAAACTATTTTTAAATGAAATGTGAAAGCAATTTATAAATTCAAGGAATAAATGTAAATATTATTGCCAAACTGAATGAATAAAAACTACTAACAATTATGAACTACCTTCCCATCATTCTGATACCCACACATTATCTAGTTATTTCAGACCTTTGCATTTTCAAATTTTTCTTCTCTAGAGTTAGAGTTAGCAAAAACAAATACTTTTACATTAAAATAGAAATAATGACTAAATGTCCTAAATAAAGTCAAGCAACACAAAATAAAAACAAGGCAAAAATAACCAGCACTAGTTATTTTTCACTTTTCACAGAAAAGATTAACAAATGTTAAATCTGAAAGGAATGTTAAAGAGCTGCTTATGTAAATTATCTGCCTTACTTCACAGATTTAAAAAAATCAAGTCCCAAAGGATGGTTATATGGCTTGCCTAAAATCGCACAACCAGTTACTGGCACAGCAAAGACCAGATCCAAAGTCTAGTGACTCCCTTTAATACATGTTCACTAACACAACCTGCCCTGCCTCTTTACTATACAGCCTCCCGTGTCTATGTATGTGGAGGTGGAATTGCCAAACATTCTTACCTAATTTTAAGTTACACATATTTCACATGTGCATATATAAACCTACCTATAGAAATCCTCAATGTTTGTGTAGTTTAATAAAATAAAAGGAAAAGAGGATAAGCTGTATTCAGTGTCTTGAAGATTTAGCCATTCCCAAACCAGATAATCCAAATGAGAAGCCATGAAGTCTTCTAACTGTCTATATCCAAAAGTTTCAGAAACTTTCTCTAAAACCTGTACAAATCAAAAAGAAGTCAATTCTTTAAGAAAACAGCAAAGTAATAATGTTATTTAAATCTCTGTTAATATTTACTAACAGTATGACTTAAGTATTCATTTAACTTTTCTATACCTTGATTTACTCATCTATGAGATGGGGATAATAAAAGTACCCAGTTCAGCAAGACTAATTAAGAAAAGTGCATTTAATATAACTAGAACAGTGCCTGGAACATAGCAACCCTTTAATAAATTTTATTTAAATAAAAACAGAAAAACACATTGCAATTTTCAACATTTCATTATATTCAAAATGAATATAAAAGGAAGGTCTACAGTAAAATAATTATTCTTCTCAGTCCTAAACCCAATGAGAAAATCAAAACACTATATTCCACTTACAATAATGACTAGGTAGTGTAATTGTATAATTATTTTAAAGCAATTTATTTTAACCAAGAAGTAAAAGGTTGACTTGTCCAAGACTCATTGCCTATGGATTTGCTTACTGCAAAGCTCCATGGAAACCATGCTGTTAGAATGCTGAATGGTAAACCACTGATGTGTCACTGATTCATCTGTAAAAATCTACACTGGAAAGGCTTGCTTCCCAAACCATGTATGCTGAGCAGGTGGAACAGGGAACGGAAGAACATTCTACAACACTGTGCTGATGTAATTACAAGGCTGAACACTGGTCTTCCTTCTCTAATCATGCAACTGAAAAGCTCTAACATTTTACTCCTGGCACTGCTACAGGCAAAACACTTGCTAATGCTGTTTTCCCTATGTCTTTCCCTTAATAAATGCTAGTCCAGAGGCCCTAGTCTGTATGATGACAGGTCATTCACTCATGTTAATTCAATGTATGCATGGTGAAATGCTCTTAAACTGAATGTAAGAAATAACAGAGCATACAAATAAATACACAATTTAAAATACACTATTAAAAAAATAAAACTGTCTCCAAGTCTTTCACAAGTGCCATTCTGAAATTCTAGCTTAACTTTTTAAATTGCTTAAAAGGTATCCAAGGAAGATTATATTGATCCACGTGTACCTTTTTAATGAGGTGAGGCTCTAATCCATTCTTTTTCACAGACTTGCATAGGACAAACAAAGCCTGTTTTTCACAGACAGGACTACAGTTTAAAACCACAGCTATCATCATCAGTAAAACAGCTTTTCTATTATACATTTCATCCAAAAGTTCAGGGTTCTCAGCTCTGTGGGTCTTAAGAAGAATTTTAAACAATAATGTAATGTAAATATTTAAAATTACAAACAAACCAGGCTAAAATCAAAGTACACCATGACAACACTAAGCTGCCTGTGAACAGTTTTAAATCCTTCAGTGATGAAGCTAAGAGTAGAGATTTTGAGAAAATATCCAAGTTTCTAAATTGGCGAAGATTGCTTTTGATAAAATATTATGGAATGAATTGCTAAATATTTCAGTAAAGTATAAAGCACTTCAATGAAAAAATAAAAGAAACTGTAAGAAGAAGGTGAGAGAGATTCAGGTTCCTCTTCAACTCCCAAGTATACCCTATAAAATATTTATTATTATAACAATATGTAGCTCTTTATAGTTTTAAAAATATTATGACATATATTATCAAAAGGAACAATGAACTCACACAACTAGATAGAACAGTGTATGCTTCAATCACTATAATATCCCTACACAGTTTTTGAGAAGCTATACTTGATAGAAGTTTCTCTTCACATTCAGAAAAAACTGCTACTCTCTGATCTTAGTTCTGGTTTTTGGTGCAAGAAAAAGTAAGGACCTAATTCCTTCACTAAATGGTAATCAATGATGTTTTTAAAAATAGCTATGCGGTCTACCCTAAGTCAACTCCATCTATTCCTTATAAGAGACAGATGTACAGACTCTAACATCCTAGTTAAAAGTCTCCTTTTACTCAGAGCTAAACTCATTCTAGCTGCCCTCTAAAATGTACAGAAGATCAAATTCTTTTTATCAACTTGTTCATGACGGTATACTTCCATCACTGATGTCAAACGCAGACTTTGCTTTTCTGAATAGCTACTACAATGTTGATTAATAGTGTATTCTTAAGATGTAAAACTTCTTAGGTATTTTTCTAAATGAATTGTTGTCATGCCAATACTTGCTCTTTCCACATAGATTTTTAAATGTATAATACACATTATCTCTATAAATTTTATACTATTTATAAATTTAACACTCGTCTTTCAAATCTACTGAAATATTTTTCTAAACTAGGATTCTTTCACACACCTATCTTTTCAGCCTTGTGCAACCACAAATTAGACAGACATTTGATTAAATGCCTCCTACACTTTTTACAAACAACTCAAGGCATAAGTAAATAAATGTATCTTAAGACTCAGACAGTTTGCACTTTAAGAAAAATATCATTATGCTTCAGAGAAATATAAAACTGTAAGGTTCTCTAAAGAACACCAAGATAATTTGATCTTCCCTGGTAGAACATTTTTCTCAATCCATTTCTTCCTATTGCTACCTGCTCTGTGAACTGGCTTTTGTCTAGACCTTACAAAAACATTTTTAAAGAAAAAAGCCATTTATGTTCCTAAAAAACTCAGAAAATTGTTTTTCCCACAAAAATGATACATACAAGTTGAACCAAAGGACACTGCCATTATTCAATCAACTCTTACCTATAAATACAGGAATTTCAATGCACTCAAACAGTTGTTTTAGTGGAACTTTATACTGCAAACTATCAGGTATAAAGTACCTGAGCCCAAAGTTGGTAAAGTAATATATGGTTCACTTATAGAAAGTATTAGATAACAGCAAATATACATTACTAAAATTACCACTTCTCTCATTCCTTCCTGAGCTTTCGAGTATGCATTTTCAAAAGCTGTTTGCTGGAGCTTCAAAGGAAGTGCTTTCAGTAACGTGGAAGAACCTGCTTCTTTCATATCCTGAAATAATCTTTGAAAAAGCAAAAAGTGAAATAATTTTTTTCCTCAATCTTAATGTTTAAAACACATTATAGGACAAAAATAAGTTACTCTGTGAGACACTAACATACTAGGTCTTCTTTCAAAACACCAAGAAAATCTGCTGAGTCAATTTAAAATAAGTTCAGAATTATTTCGTTCAAGATTCAGAAATGATTATTTTTAATTATAGTTGACATACAGTGTTAGATATATTCTTTTAAAGATTTGTTGGGAACCGCTCTGCCTGGTTTCAGGAGTTGTAACTGCCCGCTGTGGCTAAGGCTGAGTGAGCAACCTTCAGACTGAGCCACAAAGGAGACAAAGCTTATCTCCCTGGCAGGAGGACTGCTTCTGCTTCATCCATCTCTGGCCCCCAATGCTTGGTCGGTTAGTCAATGACAGGTAAGACCCCTCGGGGTGGGGGGCAACCTAAGCCAGATATCATCACTTGGGAGGCCCTTAAGGAAGGACTCAGGGGGCTGCAGAAAAGAGTGGGTGATGGACCCTCGCTTCCCAGCTATTCTGACATAGCCTGAGTCCTCATTCTGTCTGCAAGAAGTCTCCTAATCTATTGGCTGCCTTACTTCCCCTGCCTGACTTAAGCCTGAGACAATGCTGGTGGTGGGTACCGCCCTGTGCTGGAAAGGGTGGCTTCCCTAGGGCAATCAGGCCTAAGAAAGAATATGTAAAATCCTGTGAAACCTGCTTTGTGTAGAATGTTCTCAATTAAATAAGGGTCCAAGCAAGAAGTGAGTTTGTTCCTCACAGTTTTATAGCTCTTTAGCTGTCTGACCCTGACCCAAAATAGGCCCTCAGAGTTCTTATCTATTGTTTGACCCTTACTGCCTGACAATGATTAATGAGCTTTACCTGTATTTCTGTGCAAAAGGAACCCAATTAAAGCCCATTAAGGAAAAGGCTCTTGGCCCTTCTCCTTTGAGAGATCAGCTACCTTTCTTCCCCAAGCAGATCATGTCTTGGTAGCATTATTTTCATCCATGGCGGTGGTGTGGGGGGGGGAGTGGGGGGATTCTGTGGGCAGAGCCCCCCACACAAAGATTTTATTTGTTTTTAAAGAGAGAAGAAGGGAAGGAGAAAAAGAGGGAGAGAAACATCGATTGGCTGCATCTTAATGTCCTGACCAGGGACCAAACCTACAACCCAGGCATGTCATCTGACCAGGAATGTAAATGCTGACCCTTCACTTTGTGGGATGACACCCAACCAACTGAGCCACACAGGTCAGAGCTGTGTTAGCTATTTTTAATATCACAACTAGTAACCTATGGCTATGCTAGACATTGCATTGATACCTGCAGCAGCCAGACATTCATAAATACCTGACTCATTACCTATTGATTGACTCTGCAGCCAACATGCGAACTTGGTGATCATTGTCAGCAAGAAACTGTGGAAATACTTCATTTACAGGAAAGTCTTCATCCATTACATTAAGAATAGCCCATTTTGAGTAAGGATCAGCCTATGGGAAAGGAACAACTTAAGTTAAATATGAAATAATCACCCCAAAACACACAGAAAAAAAGGCTGCTTAATTTTTTTTTAAATTATGGAAACGTTAATAGTACTTAATGTGGAAAAACTCACCTCAAGCAAAGTTTTAAGGCATTTTACTAGGGCCATTCTTACAGAGAATGTGCATTTCCCCTCCTTTGTTAAGTGCCTGAAATAAAATGTTTCAATGTCAAGTATTTATTCCGATAAAAGCAAAGTAAAAAAGAAAATCACTAGACATTAGGGTTATTTTAAGGTACTTCAAAATTTCTTTCCATGCTAACTTTAATTCTCATTATGTGGCACATGCCATTACTCTAAACCTTCTAAAAATATTCCACCTAAAAGAAATGCTAGAATAGAAGTTCATTTTAATGTATATTATTATGTTTATAATATTATGACATGTTGGGGCTCTCTTCAGCTAATCACATTGTAGTCAACTTAATTTAAAGGGAAAAATTTTTTAAGTCTTTATTTTTATATCAAAGATTTCAAACCCTTATTCTATAGTGATTTAGAAGTCCTTATCAAATGGTATGACAGCTCAAAATTATATATATATGTGCTCCTCCACAAGTATCATGCTGGTATCTCACACTATGACTATATAAATGAGACAACCAGACAGTGACAAGTCCAAGTTTTTCATTTTAGGAACATGAATGATTCAACTGTTTTAGACTTGTTATGTTTTGCTTTATTCGCATGCCAACCTACTAAGTGATTTAAAATTCGCAGGGAAATATACTAAACACACTTTAGAAAGCCAAGCCTTAAGAGGAATACAGTGTAATTCTCCAAGAAAGTAAGGAACAGAAATTACATTCTACTATTGTTAAAAGATGTTTATAGTTACATTTAAGGATTAGAAGAAATCACTAATGCAGAAATGCAAAATGGGCATTTGTATCATAAGAAACTAAAAAAAATATAGAATAATCTGTACCTACCAAAATGCTCCAATAACTCTCAGAAACTGTCCTTGAGCATCCCTTGTGTTCTCAGCATCTGTACTGCTTTGACATAGGTTTGTCACTATGTAAAGGGTGTGGTTTAAAATTGTTTTACAAACATCTTGGTCACGACGATACAAAGAACACACGTTGCTAAGGAGAGAAAAGTTTAACTTTGTAAGTATAACAGAACACATCACTCAGTTTATAAATTTAAAGTGAATATAATATGGTTTTAATTTCTTACGATAGTGGTTTCAGAAGTTCAACAAGATCTTCCACTGGCAAAGGATATTCTTCTCCAGGAAGCTCCTTTAAAAGCACTAGATACTTAAAATAGTTAGGAGGGAAATCAGTTTCTTAAAAGTATGTCACTTACTTAAGCATGTATGTAACCAAAAATTCATATATAGACCCAAGCATGCATACACACATACAAACAGGGAATTCTTTTAAAAGGCAGTATAAGTTTGAAAAAAGAAAAGTATCTCAAGTCAAACACAGCCAATTCAAATCCTAGCTCATCTTACTATTTGTATGGTTAAAAAACTTGCCTTGTCATCTGAACCTTTGTACCCTGACCTGGAAAATGGAGCTATAATACTTAACTGGCTGGATTACTGTGAGGATTAAAGGAAATGAATGTAATGCCTAGCATTTATTAGAGGAAATCAATAAATGTTAGTTATCAATGTTGGGGTTGAAAGCCTGAACAAGAATCTGGAACTACCTTATGTTTCTACTCTTCCAAAATAATGTTTAGGGATAAGACTTCAATGTTTAAAAACTATTCTATTAATAAATTTTAGAAAGCAGAGATAATCATGGGCAGAGATGAAGTCAAATGTACTGACCTATCTTCCTATAAGGCAACCTGGTAAGGTTCTCTATGGTATTATGACTATTTCTGAGAGCCAACAAATCATTTTCTGGCTCTCGTAAAATATCAGAAGATTTTTATCCTTACGTGTGAGAGGAACTCCATCTCACAGAATCCTCCCATCCACCGCAGATGAGAAATAAGTTGTCCCAAACACAATCTTGCTGTCCCGGCAGGAAAGGGGATGGCAATTCCCTCTAGTGGGGAACGCCCTGAGCCCTTCTCCCAAATGGCTTTTATTGGGAATGGTATGTGTAGGTATAGACATGCATAGCTCATCAATGTCAAAAGGCTATCTATGGTCATACAAACAGGTCTTAAATATAGATAACAATTGAAGGAACACAGAGATCTATTAGTTATGCTGATGGCACAGGGTCTTTAAGACATATTTCATGAGATAAGGAGTTTACTCCTTATACCTTGAATTTAAACATCTGGTTTATATCACCACGGCTATACAAAACAAAGTACAGCAAGCTTCAAAGGACACAATGCATTTATCAGGCCTGAATCCCACAGGAAACCCTCGGTGTTAGTGTTAGAGTCAGGTCATGTCTACCACCTGTGTTTCCTGGTTTTCCAGGGAGACTTACTAGCCCCTTTCAGAGCCTGCTCTTGAGGGGCTACAGTCTCAGAAACCACAGATTGTGGTCCTCAATATCGCCTCCTTTTTTGTTTGTTATGGCAGCATAACCAAAAGCACTGCTGCCACTGTAATCAACAGGGTTATCCTAGGCACAGCAGGCTTCAAAGTACCAAATGTACATTCTTTCTCAGGCCAGACTTACCCCTGGAAGCTGTTTGTTCTAGTACAAGGCCACAGCTGCCTCTGACATTGTTTTTAGGCTGAGTCATGTGTGGGGAACAAAGCAGCCAAGAGATTAGGAGACTTTTTACAGATAGAATGAGGACTCGGGCTATGACAAAGCCGAGGGGTGAGGGTCTTTCTGCCCCTTCTCTGTACATCCCTAAGTCCTTCCCAGATGGCCCTTTGTGACTGTGCCTGTCTTAGGTTGTCCGTCCCTCGAGGAATCTTACCTCATCATTGACTAACCAGTCATCTGCCTGGGGCCAAGCAGGGGGAAGTGAGGGAGGCATGGGCTGCACTCCTGTCAGGAGGTTAGGTTCAGTCTCCTTAGTGGCTCATGGCCCTAAGGCCTTTTCACTCAGCCCTACCAGTGGGACTCTTTTATTCATTAATGAGGCTATAGTCCCTGAAACCACACGGGATGGCTTCCATCACTTATCTACATATAGGAAAATGTTACTTACTCCCTGTCATATATTATAAAAGAACATTACTTTGGATCATTTAAAATATTTTGACATGAAAGTGATGTGTATGATGTTAATGAGTGTCTGGAAGTGCCTTAAACATTAAGCATCAAGAATAGCACACAGCATTGCTCATTGATCAGGGCTAGAGACTTGAGCAAGAATTCTAACAGGGACTCAACCTGCACACTTCCAAGAGATTCTAATTATTGGATGACCTGGCATATTTCCCACAACTCTGACTGGAAAAATCACCAGTCCTGTTTGCCATTTTGCTGGGCCAGAGACTCTCCCCACATGTTCAGCAGGGCTAGGGCTGAGGAAATGGTGCACATGGTGAGATTAGTTACATGTAAGAATATTGAATAAACATTAAATGCATTAAGGTTAAACAGGAAACCAGGTTTCCTACTGTTGAAAGAGGGAGCTAAAAATACAGAGGGAAAAATCAAACAAATAAATCCTATGCTGTTGGATTGGAGATGGGGATACCTACCAATTAATAGATGAAGACTGATGGGGTTAGGGCAGGAGGGAAATTATATCTATCTAATATTTTCACCAAAGTCAAAATATAAATCTAATATTGAGGAAATATGAGACAAACCCAAAGTGAGAAATTCTAAGTAACAAGAGACTATACTATTAAAAAATAGGAAGATCAAGGGCCATGATAGAGGTGTAGGTAGATACACTGTATCTCCTCGCACAACCAAAACAAGGACAACAACAAATTTAAAAACAAAAAATAACCAGAACTGCCAAAAAACTGAACTGTATGGAAGTCTGACAACTAAGGTGTTAAAAAATAAACATTCATTCAGACTGGTAGGAGGGGCAGAGACGGGCAGCCAGGGTGGAGAGGACAAATGGCAGGGCAATGGCTGGCAGACCAGACAATCCCACATTTGTGTGTGGATAAACCAGGAGGAACAACTGGGGAGCAAGACTGACCAAGCAAACCAGGGTTCCAGTGCAGGGAAATAAAGCCTCAAAACCTCTGGCTATAAAAACTTGTGGGTGTTGTGGTAGCAGGAGAAACTCCCAGCCTTACAGGACAGTTCACTGGAGAGACCCACAAGGTCCTAGAATGTACACAAAACCACGCACGCAGGAAACAACCAAAAGGGCCCAGTTTGCTTGTGGGTAGTGGAGGAAAGTGACTAAAAGCCAGCCAAGAGCTGAGCTAGCAGCACTGTTCCCTCTCTGATCTCTACCCTACATATAGCACCACAGCACAGCAAAGAGGGCTGCCTGGCCCTGGGGGATACTTAAGGCTCTGTCCCTTACAACATAGCGGGCAGGTATAAACAAAAATATATGACCTAAATGAAAGAACAGATCATAGCTCCAAAAATAGAACTAGGCAATGAAGAGATAGCCAATCTATCAGATGCAGAGCTCACAACAATGGTACTCAGGATGCTCACAGAAATGGTTGTGTATGGTCCCAAAATAAAGGAAAAAGTGAAGACTATGCAAAGTTAAATAAAGAAAAATATATAGGGAACCAACAGCGATGGGAAAAAATCTAGGACTTAAATCAACGATTTGGAGCAGAAGGAAGAAACAAAACATCCAACCAGAAAAGAATGAAGAAACAACAATTCAAAAAATGAGGAGAGGCTAAGGAACCTGTGGGACCACTTTAAATATTCCAATATCCGAATCATACGGGTGTCAGAACACGAGAAGAGCAAGAAATTGAAAACTTATTTGAAAATAATGATGGAGAACTTCACCAATCTGGCAAAGGAAATAGATTTCCAGGAAGTCCAGGGAGCTCAGAAAGTCCCAAAGAAATTGGATGCAAGGAAGCAAACACCAAGGCACATCATAATTACATTACCCAAGATGAAAATAAGGAGAGAATCTTAAAAGCAGAAAGAGATAAGAAGAGAGTTATCTACAAAGGAATTCCCATTAAACTATCACCTGATTTCTCAAAAGAAACCTTATAGGTAAGAAGGGGCTGGAAAAAAATTATTCAAAGTCATGAAAGGCAAGGACCTACATCCAAGATTACTCTATTCAGCAAAGCTATCATTTAGAATGGAAGGGCAGATAAAGTGCTTCCCAGATAAGGTCAAGTTAAAGGAGTTCATCATCCCTAAGCCCTTATTGTATGAAATGTTAAGGGCGTCATCTAAGAAAAAGAAGATAAAAAATATGAACAGTAAAATGACAACAAACTCACAAATATCAACAAATGAACCTAAAAAGAAAAATGAAAACAAACTAAGTAAACACACAGAACAGGAACAGAACCACAGAAATGGAGATCACATGGAGGGTTATCAGTGAAGAGGGGCTATGAGGAAAATAGGGGAAAAGATACAGGGAATAAGAAGCATAAATGGGAGGTACAAAATAGACAAAGGGAGGTTAAGAATAGTATAGGAAATGGAAAAGCCAAAGAACTTGTATGTACAATCCATGGACATGAACTAAGTGGGGAAGGGCAACGCTGGTGGGAGAGGGTATGCAGGGCAGAGGGAAATAAAGGAAGAGAAAAAATGGGACAACTGTAAGAGCATAATCAATAAAATATATTTAAAAAATAGCAAGATGAAGAAGGGTAAGGAAAGACTAAGGAACTATTCCAAATCGAAAGAAACTGAACAGACCTGAAAACTGAAAGTGATAATACAATGTTATATTTCTGATGATGATACCATGGTTATAGGACATACACACTGCAGGGGCAACTTGACCTCGAGATGATTCAGAAAAAAAGATGCGTGTGTAGAGAGAAAGAGAGAATGATAAGATAAATGTGATAAATGTTAACTGTAGAAGCTTATGACGGGAACATGAAGTTCTTATAATACTGTAACCTCAGTGTCACTTTGAAATTATATCAAAAAATTTTAAAGCATTTAAACTAACGTCAAGGCAAGATTCAGACTTTAAGTGCAATATATATAAGCATCACTTTTACATTTAGAATCTGTGTTTCTTGGCCTATTTTAAAAAACATAATTAATTATACCTAAAATAATAAGTCTATCCAAAGATCATCTAAGTTTTAACGTTTCAGTTTCCACTTACATTCTTTTCTCACAGCACATTAAATGAAAAGGTATGTTTGTAACTAGTCTCAGATTCATTTTTTGAGAAAGTAATTTCAATCACTATGTGATTCTTATGTCAGTCCATTATATTTACCTGCAAAGCCAGACAGAACTGAAGAGAATTTTCATTTCACTGAACTTACCATGTGTAGGTGCAGAGGTTTAGTAGGGTCCAGGGTGCTAGAATCGGTTAACAATAACAATTTCCTCCGAATATCCGCTGCTCTAAATGACACAGTAGTGGTCTGAGCAGTAGTTACACATACACACAAGAACTTGAGCATGTCTAAAAAAAGTAGATCTTGCTTTGATAGATGTTCTTCAGCTAAAGGACTCATGGCACCTAAAAATAAAAAGCACTTACTAAAACAAAGAGAGGTGCACAACAACCACATACACTGAACATTAACTCAAATTGTCTCCTATCAAAAAAGAAAAAGTATAGGAAAAACAAAATTATAGTTAAAATGATTGATTATACACTAAATGCTTCAAAATTCTTCACAGAACATTACTGTAGGATTCTATTATCAAGAATCGATCTATGGATAATCTGTGAAGACAAACATTCACAGCTATCTGTTAAGTATAGGAAAATAGAAAGGAATCTAAATTTGTAACAGTAAACTATAGTCAAATAAATTACAGTATATATGTTGTCTGGGATATTATGGAGCCATTAAAAAGTATGGTTATCAATACAAATAACTAAATGAAAAAAGGCTCATAATTAATGTTAAAACAAACAAGGTATAGAAAAGACATATGAAAGTCAATGTTGATTACAATTTTCAAAGAGTCTAGAGAGAAATAACAGAAAAAGGTTAAAAGGGATGGCACTGTGGGTGCTTTATCACTCTCCTGCTTTCTATTTTGAAAAAAAACTATCATATGATTTTTTACTAATCATTTTAATTTTCTCAATGAAGAACAGAAAATAAATTCAATTAAAAATTAGAGAATCTAAAAGGTATAAAAAAAAAACAATCTAACAGACTACACCAAAAGGAGATAAAATGAGCATCAAGGAAGTAACTATGAGGCTTTTCGGAATGGCAAATCAATATGAAGAGGTAGAAGAAATCCCACATCTTAAATATATATTTACCAATACTAAGTTGGTTCTCTCCAGATTCATTTGCATCACTAACACTACTAGCAGGGTAATCATTTCCATCAGTGTCATCCTCCATTGATTCTACTTGTCCATTTTCAGGTGGTTTTTTGATAAAGGATACCTTCAAAGGAAAAAGATGTTTTTTAAAGTTGGGTTCTTTCAGAGGCAAGTTGTAGTTAAAATTCTCCTACTCAAATGATTCAACATTCACGTATATGAACACTGCAGTATTATTTCTATTACATCTACAACAATAGGAAAACAGATATAAACTGTAATACATCTATGGTAACATAATCAAATTCAATTCTTACAAATAATTTCTTAGACTAAGACATTTTATACTACTCAAAATCAATAAGGATGTGGGAAAAGTTTAAACTAACATGACTATTTGAGGACAATTACTATATCCAAAATAAAATGCATATTCCTTCTGAACACGATGTACTTCCAGAATATATCCTACATCCTTCATAGGTACAAATGTAAGTAGACAAAAGAATCTTTGCCACTCTTTATAACAAACAAACAAAAAAGAAACTAATTAAAATGTTAATTAATATTTGATGTGCTGGGCTTCCAGTTAAGATGTCAGACAAAGTAAATGTGGTACTCACATCCTCCCAGGATGCCCCAAAAATTACAACTAAACTACAAAAAACTATTATTCAGAACCACCTGAAATCTAGCTGAATAGGAGTCCTGTACCTAAGGATATACAAAAGAAACCACATCCAAACTGGTAAAAGGGACAGAGAGACAGACTGAGCTGGTTCCACACCTGCAGAGAAACAATCAGGAGGGGTATCTTGACTGCGGAGGTTCTCCCGAGGAGCTAAGGGTCTCAGCCCCACACCATCCCACCCAGCCAGAGTTCCAGTGCCAGGAAGAGAAGTCCCCATAAAGTCTGGCTATGAAAACCTGGAGGGAATGTGGCTGAGAGGGCTGAATGCTCTCACTTCCTCTGAGGTGCAGTGTTGGGGCAGCAGCTCAAAAGGCACCAATGACACATGAGGAGAAAAACTGTCTGGATTGGGGATGAGGACCAGAAGAGCAGCTATTACCCAGACAGAAGTATTGGCAGAAGTTACTGCTCCTTTCTGAACCCTCTTGAACAGAGCCCTCAGACAAGAATCATACGTAAGTCTCCATAAACCTAAGACTATTCACCCTACCCTGGTGATTCCCTAAAACTGTGTCCTACCAAGTTGTGGGCCCACCCAAGCAACTTCTAGTGGCTTTTACATAAAATGGCTTACCTTGGCTCATGCTGAGAACTTTCCTAAAATCTATAAAAGGTTCACAAACACTAAACAAGCAGGATCTGGTTTCAGCATGCCCTGTACCTGTTGCCAGGAAATTGTGACACTGGCCTCAGTTCACAGCACATACTCTCCCCATCATATCATGAGCCCAGTACAAGTAGCAGCCATAAGCAGATCACTTTCAAGCAGTGCACAGGCAGCAGCTGACCTTAGTCTGCTCATCTCAGGAGGTCCCATAGCCAGTGCAGCAGGGGGACCGCTTCAGACCACCAGAGAGCACCATGGAACCACCTGCTGCAACCACCTCCATGAGCAACACATTCAAAGGGTGAACTCACTGTGAACCTGAGCTTCATTGAAGCGAGTTCTGCTTCATAGAGTTGGACCCTACACAGCAGCTCTTCCATTGTAGTTATGCATGCCCTTGCAGCCAATTGGCTTATAAGTAAATCCCTTCCACTGACTTGCCAATGACAATCAAGGCTCAACTACAACAGGAAGATACACACGGCCCATGGCAGAACGCACCTGAAGCACCCAACTGGAGTGACCAGGGTGGCTATGTCAGTAGGCCCCTAGAGCATTTCTACTAAATAAGGCCACCCTACCATGACTGGGAGAAGTAGCAGCTCTATCTAAAACATAACATTTAGAGGCAGACAAAATGAGAAGGCAAATAAACATATCCCAAATAAGACAATAAAACAAAATACCAAAAAAGAAATAAAATGAAAACAAGCAATTTACCAGATACAGAGTTCAAAACAATGATTAAAAAGGATACTCAAGGAATTTACAGTTAGAGTAGATGAATTCAATGAGAACTTCAATAAGGGATAGGAGACATAAAAACAAAATTAGAAAGTATTAAAAAGAACTAGACAGTAATGAAAAATACATGAACCAAAATGAATAGTACATTAGAAGGAATCAACATTAGAGCAGATGAAGCAGAGGACTGAACCAGCAAACTGGAAGATAAGGAAGCAAAAATCAATCAAAATAGCAAAAGAAAAAAGAATCTAAACAACTGAGAACAGTCCAATGAGCCTGGGACAAAATCGAGTGCACTACCATGCATATCAGGGGATGTCTCCCAGAAAATGAAGAGACAGAGCAAAAAACTGAAAACCACCCTGGCTGGTATAGCTCAGTGGATTGAGAACGGGCTGTGAACCGAAGGGCCGCCGGTACAATTCCCAGTCAGGGCACATGCCTGGGTTGCAGGCCAGGTCCCCAGTGGGAGCCACATGAGAGGCAACCACACATTGATGTTTCTCTCCCTCTCTTTCTCCCTCCCTTCCCCTCTCTCTAAAAATAAATTAAAAAATATTTAAATATATATATACCAATCCTATTTTTTTTAAATGAAAACTATTTAAAAAAATAATGACAAAAAAATTCCCTAATCTGGTGAAGGAAATAGACATACAAGTACAGGAAGCACAGAGTCCCAAAGAGGATGAATCCAAAGAGCCTCACATCAATACATATCATAATTAAAACACCAAAGGTTAAAAACTCTTAAAAGCAGAAAGATTCTTGAAGGCAGCAAGAGAAAAGGAGATAGTTATCTACAAAGAAAGTCCCATAAGATTTGTCAGACAATGTCACGACAGAAACTTTGCAGGGCAGAAAGACTGGCACAAATATTCAAAGTGATTACAAAGAAACAAAAACCCACAACCAAGACTACTCTACCAAGCAAAGCTACCATTTAGAATCACAGAACAGATACTCAGATTCCAGGACAAGAGAAAGCTACTGGAGTTCATCACCACCAAACCAGACGAATAAAAAAGTTGGACAGTATGAATAATAAAATGGTAATAAATACGTATCTACTATTTATTACATTAAATGCCCCAATCAAAAGACATATGGGACATATGCAAACTGAAAAAGTGTAGGCATAAAAACTGATATTTTACAGCAACATAAAAGGAGTAGAAATATATAAACCAGATAAAACAGACCTTAAAACAAAGGTTATAACCAGAGACAAGAAAAGACGCAGCAATTCCACTTAAGGGTATATATTGAAAGGAACCCAAAACACTAAAATGAAAATACATATGCATCTATATGTTGTTCATTGTAGGTTTACCTACAATAACTAAGATATGAAGTCATCTAAGTGCCCATTAATAGATGAATGGATAAGTAGAACTGCCATGTGTATACAATGGAATATGGCTTAGCCATAAAAAAAAAGAATGAAAAATTGCCATCTGCAACAATATTGGTGGACCTGGAGGGTATTTCGCTGGGTGAATTAAGACAGAGAGAGAAGGACAAATGCTATATGATTTTACTTATGTGTAATCTAAACCACTAAAGAAATGACCCTGAACAGAAACACATTCATAGATACAAAACAACATTTTAACAGTTGCCAGATGGGAGGGATATTAGGAAAATGAGTGAAAAAGATGAAGTGATTAAATACAAATTGGTAGTGACAGAATAGCCACGAGGATGTAAAGTGCAACATAGAAAATATAGGGAGCTACCCAAGAGACTTCCGGCCAAATGGAGGCATGGGTCCACGCACTGTGCCTCCTCACACAACCAAAAGAAGGACAACAGCAAAGTTAAAAACAAAAAACAACAGAACTGACAGGAAATCAAGCTGTATGCAAGTCCGAAAACAAGAGTTAAAAGAAACATTCATTCAGACCAGTAGGAGGGGCAGAGACGGCCAGCTGGGTGAAGAGGACTCGTGGCAAGGCTGCAGCTGAAGGACTAGACGAGGGGGTGGTTTACAGACTGGACAGTCCCACATTCGGGTGCAGATAAACTGGTAGGAACAACTGGGGAGCAATACACACCACACAACCAAGGATTCCAGTGCAGGAAAATAAACCCCAAAGTCTCTAACTGTAAACACTGGTGGGGGTTAAGGCAGCAGCAGGAGAAACTCCCAGCCTCAAAGGAGGGTTCGTTGGAGAGACCCACAGGGTCGTAGAACATACACAAACCCATGCACCAGGAATCAGCAACAGAAAGGACCAATTTGACTGTGGGTATCCGGGGAAGTAACTGAAAACTAGCAGAGACAAGAGCAAGCTACACTGTTCCCTCTCAGACCCCTCCCCCACATACAGCATCACAACATAGCAACCTAGGTTGCCCTGCCCTGGTGAACACCTAGGGCTCCACCCCTTACTACATAACAGGCGGGCCGAGACAAAAAAAAAAAATGGCCCAAATGAAAGAATAGCTCAAAGCTCCAGAAAAAATACAACTAAGCAATGAGGAGAGAGCCAACCTATCAGATGCAGAGTTCAAAACACTGGTTATCAGGAGGCTCCAGGAACTCACTGGGTACTTACTTCAACAGCATAAAAAAGACCCAGGCAGCAATGAAGGTCACACTATGTGAAATAAAGAAGAATCTACAGGGAACCAACAGTGAAGGGAAGGAAACCAGGACTCAAATCAACGGTTTGGACCAGAAGGAAAAAATAAACATCCATCCAGAACAGAATGAAGAAACAAGAATTCAAAAAATGAGGAGAGGCTTAGGAACCTCCAGGACATCTTTAAATGCTCCAACATCCAAATCATAGGGGTGCCAGAAAGAAAAGAGGAAGGCCAAGAAATTGAAAACTTATTTGAAAACATAATAAAGGTAAACTTCCCCAATCTGGCAAAGGAAATAGACTTCCAGGAAGTCTAGGAAGCTCAGAGAGTCAATATTCCAATAGAGTCAATATTCTAATTATCCACTCTATTTTTTTATTGAGAAATTAAAAGCCAAGCACTACACTAGATATTGATATAAAAAAAAAACAATGAAACAAACCCCCCAACCAAATAACTTTAATTTCCACATTTTAAAAACCATAAGATACCATATGTTGTGAATTGCATCTTGATTTAGGAGAGTTTTCAGTGAAAAAAAAAAAAGCACCTTACAATCAATTAGGAGAATCCAAGATTTCTGTGGAGTAGGTGGAAGCTACACACAGATTCACAGCTAAACTATAGAGCAATCAACCTAAATGACCAACTGAAAGACAGCTGAAAAGTAGTATTATATCTAAGGATTTAAAGAAGCTACACAGAGGCTGTTAAGAAGGACAGAGATGCGGTGAGGGATGGTCCTTGCACCCAGGTACAGTGACTGAGAAAGGCAGAGGGATATCTCAACTGCAAAAGCCCCTCCTGAGGACCGTGGAGTCTCAACCCCATGTCAGGACCTCCAAACCAGAGCATCAAGTCCAAAAAGAGGAGCCTGCATAGTATCTGGCAGTGAAAATCAGAGGGTACTCTGCTGGAAAAAAAGAACAAATCTGCTAAAATCCCAGGTGCTCTGGTAAAGGTGCGACACATAGGAGCTTGCTCCTAGGCACTCACCTGAGGCTCTGGTAGAAGGAAGAAGACTTAAGGTATATGGAACTCATAACGAGAAGACCTCCACTGAGATCCGAAGGGTCAGCCACTGAGGTCCCAGTCACGAGGCAACATCCCACACCACTCTTATGGACCATCTTGCAGGGTCAGGCACTCCTATCCTTGCATCATAAGTTGGGTACTGCACTAACCCAGTCCTCCAAATACTGGCAGCACCACCCTGCCAAGCTCGAGACAGGCAGAAAGCACTGTTGGGTGAGCTCAACAAGGACCTGAGGTGCACTTTTCCTGGAGAAACTATAAGTAGATTCTCAAATAAACATTGAACTGAGTGGCTTTAGAACAGGGGCCAATCTTCCCCATCCTATGGTTTAGGCAGGTGCCAACACCAATGAAAGACTCCATTGTCAGGGTCTGGTGGCGCAGCTGTGGAGCCTCCACTCCCACAGGCCTGTATGAACCTCAGTGGAGGGCTACTGTGATTTGCATTCCATATTCCAGCTGGCCTGGTTGTGCTGGGCATATGGCCGTGGGGGGAAGGGAGCATGATACACAGCTCAGAGCTGGAACGTTTGCAGTGTGGCCCAGTTGGGGTCTCTGACACTGTGACTGTGAAACAAGGGGGATAGGTGCCACTTGTTCCCCTCACAAGGGCTAGTGCCATCCCCAAAAGAGGACTGCCTTGATGTATTTTTATAAGTCCCCTGGCCCCATCCTACTGGGCTCATTTTTTGCAGGCTGGAGGCGAATCCACTCAGAGCTGGGACAGTCGGAGAGCAGCTACTTCAGAGGCTACAGTCTGGGGCTCAAGCAGGTGTGGCTACAGAGCTAAGGGGAGGACTACGGCTCATGCCCCCCAACCACAGCACAGCCAGTGCCACGCGCAAGAGAAGGTTTTCTTGATATGTTTACCGAAATTCTGGTGGCTCCACCCTGCCGACCTTGCTCCTGCAGAGACTGCTGGCTGCAACCAACCTGAACTTGTGGTGCACTCCTGGAAATACCAGCAGAAACTGAATGGTATGGCCCAGAAGTAGGAGCCGCATTCTCCCCACTGAGTCCGTGACTACACTGCCCAAGTAGGGGACTCACTAGTCCCGTCTTCCAGACCCAGTCGCCATGCCCAGGCAAGTAAGTTTGAGCCTATGTGGAAAGGTCAGTGGAGGGTGGCCTGCATGGGCCCGCTCTAGAGCCTTTCTTCATAAGACTCTGGAGGAAGTCCAGGCAACCTCAGAATGGACAAAGAAGCTGACAGATGAACACCAACCTCAGAAACCCTTCATGTTTACTGATAAGCCCCCAGCTCAGGGGTCTAGGAAGCTGATCCTGGTACTAAGCCAGGCCCCTTCCACCCATACCCAGGCAAATTCAACACACTCACAAACAGTGAATCACAGGGTAGTTCCAGACAAGTAGCCCAAGGACAGTTATACATAATGTCTGACATGCATGTGCACTGGAGCCCTGGCCAAAGGGCCTAGAATCAACACATCCTGTGTTGAGCTTCAAACCACACCAGAGTTCGACCCAACTAGCCACACGAAAGGCACAGCAAACAGAAGAATCCAGACCCTGCTGAGAACAACTCTGCCTTGAGGGGCACCCCATTAACAGCAACTCATACATGGTGAACAAGGTATATCCTTATAGTAAGCCAACCTGAAAGGTAACACTTGCCATGCCCAAAGCATTCACAACTCAACTACAATAGCAGAGGGCACATAACTGACACAATGATCATTTATGGAGCACCTAGCTCAGGTGATCTAGAAGATCATGTCACTGAGACCCACAGACACCTGCATAAGAAAGTCATCATAAGAAGCCTGGTGGTCACAGATTTACCTAATACACAGAAACAAATACAAAAAGGCAGACGAACTAAGGAGACAAAGAAATACATCCTAAATGGAAGAAGAAGAGACATCCCCAGAAAAAGAATTAAATGAAACAGAAGCAACAAAAAAAAAAGCATGTCAGACATTATGCATAACTGTCCTTGGGCTACTTGTCTGGCACTACCCTGTGATTCACTGTTTGTGAGTGTGTTGAATTTGCCTGGGTATGGGTAGAAGTACTGAGTTTAAAAAAATGATTAAAAGGATGCTCCGGATGACAGAGGAAAAATGGATATGAGAGAGAACTTAAACGAAGACAGAGTAAGCATTAAAAAGGACTTGGAAACCATAAATAAACCATTCAGAAAGGAAGGACACAATATCTGAAATGAAGAATACACTAGAAGGAATCAACTGCAGATAACATGAAGCAGAGGATCGAATCAGCAATTTAGAGGACAAGATACAGTAGGCACCAAAGCACAGCATGAAAAAGAAAGCCCTGACTGGGTTGGCTCAGCTGGTTGGGCATCTTCCTGCAAAGCATAGCCGATCAATTTCAGGTCGGGGCACATGCCTGGGTCGTAGGTTCAGTCCCCAGTCAGGGTGCATACAAGAGGCAACCAATCAATGTTTTTCTCTCACATTGATGTTCTCTTCCTCTGTTCCTCCCTCTGTTCCCATCTTGCTAAAAATAAATAAAATCTTTAAAAAAAGATAATTTTTCAAAATGAAGAAAGGCTAAGGGACCCCTGGGACACTATCAAGTACAAGAAGAAATGCATCATAGAGGTACCTGAATAAGAAAAGACTGAAATTATAGAGAACCTGTTTGAAGAAATACTGACTGAAAATATCATTGACCTGTGAAGACACACGAATTTAGGAAGCCCAGAGGCCCGAAACATGACAAAACCAAAGAGGCCCCACCAAGACACATCATCATTAAACTGCAAATGCTTGCTGACAGAGACAATCCTAAGAGCAGCACGGGGGAGACAGTTATCTACAAGGAAGCTCCAATAAGGCTGTCAGCTGATTTCTCAAGAGAAACACTTCAAGCCAGAGGAACTGGCATATAACAGTCAAAATGATAAAAATCGAGGACATACAACCAAGACTATCCAACAAAGGCTACCATTTAAAATTCAAGGCAAAATAGTTTTCCAGATTAAAAAAAAAACAAGAACAACAAAGAACATTACCACTAAACTAGTATTACGAGAAATATTAAAGGGCCTGCTTTAAGAAGAAAGAGAGGAATAGGTATACAGGAAAAAAAGTCAATAAATAAATACCGACTCTAATAACTTTAAATGTAAATGGATTAAATGTTCTAATTGAAAAACATAGGACAGCTGAATGAAGAGACCCACCTCAGAACAAAAGGTTCACACAGACTGAAAGTTAGAGAATTGAAATAAATAATCCATACAAATAGAAACAAAGAGAAGCTGGGGTAGCAATACCTATACCTGACAAAACTGATTTCAAAACAAAGGCCATGACAAGAGATGAAAGTGACTACATAATACTAAAGGGATCGACTCAACAAGAGGATATAACCCTTATAAACGTACAGGGTCCAGCAGAAGTAATGCCTGCTTGAGTGTGGTTGGTAGGGTAACAGTATGGGTGTAATAATTTATAGTTTTAATTTGAACATTTCACTTAAAATGTCATATGGTGTGCTTGAGTGTGATATTGTTATGTTACAGAATTTCATGCTTATGACTTTGTAATAAAAAATTTTGTAATAAAAAGGGGCACTATTTGTGCCAAATCCTGTATATACACCAAACAGAGGAGCACCAAAATATAAAGAAAATCTTGTTGGACATTAAAAAAGAGACTGACAGCAATGCAGTCACAATAAAAGATGTTAGCAATCCACTGTCATCAACAGATAGATCTTCCAAACAAAATAAACAACAAAGAAACAGCAACCTTAAAAAAATACAATAGATCAAATAGATTTAATTGATATTTACAGAACATTTCACTGCACAGCAGCAGAATTTACATTCTTCTCTAGTGCACATGAAATATTCTCAAGGATAGACCTCATATTAGGATACAAGACAAGTCTTAACAAATTCAAGAAGATTGTAATCATATCAACATAATCTCTGACCGTAATAGCATAAAACTACACCCCCCCAAAAAAAAACCCCAAAACATACAAACAACACAGGCTAAACAACATGTTTTTGAGCAACGACCAGGTTATCAATGAGATCAAGGAAGAAATAAAAAACTACCTGGGAACAGATGAAAATGAACACACAAAGACTGAAAACCTGTGAGACACAGCAAAAGCAGTCTTGAGAAAGAAGTTCACAGCATGACAGTACTACCTCAAGAAGCAAGGAAAACCTCAAATAAACAAGTTAAGCTCTAAAAGAGCAAGAAAAAGAACAGGAATAAGTAGAAAGTAGGAAATATTAAAAATCAGAGCACAAGTAAAAGACATAGAGAATAAAAAAAATCATTTAAAATTACAGTGAAACCAAGAGCTGATTTTTTGAAAAGATAAATGAGACTGATGAACCTTTAAACCAGACTTATCAAGTAACAGGGAGCAAAGACCCAAAACAATAATACCAGAAATGAAAGAGAAGTAAAAATTGATATTACACAAATAAAAAGAATTGTGGAAAAAAAATACTATGACCAACTAACTATATGCCAACAAAGTCAACAACCTACACTAAATGGATAAATTCCTTAACATACATTGTTCCAAAATTGAATCAGGAAAAATCAGAAAACCTGAATGGACCTAGTACAACTAATGAAATAGAACCAGTAACCAAAAAAAATCTCAGCAAACAAAAGTCCCGGACTAAATGGCTTCACAGGTGAATTTTACCTAACATTCAGAGAAAGACTTACACCTATTCTGGCAGCTGGCAGACAGGGTGAGATGGCTGCTGGTGGAGCGAGGGGGCCCACATTTGCATGTGGATAACCAGGAGGAAGAACTTTGGAGTGAGACAGACCATGCAACCGAGGGTCCCAGTGAGGGAAAATAAAGCCTCAAAACTTCTGACTGAAAAAACCTGTGAGGATTGTGGTGTCAGGAGAAACTCCCAGCCTCACAGGAGAGTCTGTTGGAGAGACCCACAGGGTCCTAGAACGTACACAATCCCACCCTTGCCCCCCGAATCAGCACCAGCAGGGCCCAATTTGATTGTGGGTAGCCGGGGAAATAACTGAAAACTAGCAGAGAGTGGAGTGGAGCAAGCAGCACTGTTCCTTCTCAGACTCCTCCCCTACTGACAGCATCACAGCATAGTGACCTGAGTTACCCCACCCTGGTAAACACCTAAGACTCCATCCCTTACTACTTAACAGGCACACTGAGACCAAAAAAAAAAAAAAAAGAAAAGAAAAGAAAAATGGCCCAAATGAAAGGACAGATCAAAGCTCCAGAAAAAAAAAACAAAACTAAGTGATAAAGAGATAGCCAACCTATCAGATGCAGAGTTCAAAACACTGGTGATCAGGATGCTCACAGAATTGGTTGAATATGGATGCAAAGTAGAGGAAAAAAATGACGGCTACAAAAAGTAAGATAAAGGAAAATGTACAGGGAACCAACATTGATGGGAAGGCAACTGGGACTCACATCAGTGGTTTGGAGCAGAAAGAAGAAAGAAACATGCAACCAGGACCAAATGAAGAAATAAGAATTCAAAAACATGAGGAGAGGCTTAGGAACCTCCAGGACATCTTTAAACCTTCCAACATCTGAATCATAGGGATGCCAGAAGGAAAAGAGGAAGACCAAGAAATCGAAAACTTATTTGAACAAATAATAAAGGAGAACTCCCCCAATCTAGCAAAGGAAATAGA
>PVKM010007565.1:0-41153 GCA_004027735.1 Carollia perspicillata | reverse complement strand
AAAAAAAAGTTTAATATTTTAGGATTGAAGTAAGTATAAATCTTCTGGGCTAGACTTTAAATCTCAAATCATTGAGAAACAGGATAAGTTTAGATGTAAATAATCAGGTAATTAAAAAAATCAGTTTTAAGTGTGCATAATGGTGTCAGCAATAGACATTAAAAAGACTGAGGAAACTACATAGGGATAAAACTAATCGAATAGCTACTTATTTATTAAAATATCATGGCCAATTGCAGAGTACAGAATCCCATTGTATTCTTTATTGGTCAGATTATATTACCTTTGTTTTTATTGTCATTCCTTATACCAGGATACACCAGACTGGTAACTTCCTAGACAGCCAGCCTATAAGAGGTGTTAAAAATCTATTATTTGGAAATAGCCAGAAATATGGTTCTAGTTAACTCTGGTTTGCACCAGCAACTGCTAACATAACTGTCAAAAAAGAAAATGATCCAGGGCCAGAGCATGTAAGAAATCTCTTATTTGAATCTGAACGTGTGGCAGAAAAAATGAAGTTATTTATAACCTCCTATTGCTTTCTGAGACTGGCGAGTTGCGCTAACTATAGGGTCTTTTGTTTGTTGAGTATTCACACGCTAGATTGCCATCTTCATCCTAATGGTCTCTGGCACTCTTAAAAACAGAAGTGGGCAGAGAATGTAGGGTGTTGGAGATTGAAGCAAGACAGAACTAAGTTACTTTGACTAAAAAATGGAGAGGGATTTGAGAGGTAGGAGGCATGAATGAAAAATCAGAGCTCAAGAAAAAAAGAGGCAATAGCTAAGAAAGTTGGGTAAATTTAGGACACAGAGAGAAAAGCTGCTGCAGCAAAGCCAAGAGAAGGCTTGTCGAACTGGGAAACTACAGGGAGAATGCTGTGATGTGTTCAGCTTATATTCTCTCTTTCATTCCAGCAAATACATCTTTAGAAAAGTAAACATGGCTCTTTGGTGAGTAGAAGTTCTTTTGGGGAGAGCTCAAGAAAAAGGCCAAGGGTACAACTGATGTGTTATTTTCAAACATCAATAAAGGTATATACAATTCACATTAAATCATAAGTTTCTCTCCATTTCACTAAACACATGTTGACCATACTTAAAAGAATTGGTGGATGACAAATAACAGACGCACCTGGAGCAATTGGTTCTGATGGTCACCCGGCAATAGGTAGAATATTGACAAACTAGAACACTCTCAAAAGAGGCCTGCCCCGGCAGTAGAGGGTTATGACAGGTGAGGAAAAATTAAGGTGAAACACCTCTAGGTGTGAAATTAAGGGGAGGACAGGATCCAGGCAGGCTTTGGATCACCCTGTCTTGCTGTAGAGGGCAGAACTGGGACAAATAGATGTTGGTAGAAAGAAACTTAAATTGGTTTTAATGTAAGAAAAAACTTTCTAACAGCTGGACCTAGCCAAAAGCAAAAGGAGCTTGGAAGTTTGCTGAAATCATTCAAGTACCTACTGTGTATTAATTTATTGACGGATCTATTGGACTTATCTGGACCGCATAGCTCCATAGTACAGTTCCAATTCCATGACTATACCTTTAGGTGTCCTTTCATCAAGCAGTGAATTTGATCAATCCCTTCAAACCGTGGTTCAACCTGGAGAAAGCATATCATGTTTCACTGGGTTCTACTCACATAAACACAAAGTAGGTTCCCACTTTCAACCAGTTATCTTAGTATCATCTTGGTAATCATACATTTCCAAAGTTTAGCTCACCGGTTACATGATCTGAACCATAATTCACAAGTATAAGTGAAGTATGATTTGAGTAACCATCCACTCCCATCACTCAGAGGAAAGAACAAAACATTTTATTTTGAAACAGAACAATCAAGTTTATTCTTAGAAATCTATATGAGGGAAAAAAACTCTCTCTCTCGAAAGTAAGTGATAAAGGGGAGGGAAGAATCAGAAGAGACAAAGAGAGAAAGGAAGAGAACAGGGCAGGATCGAGTGTGTATACGTGTGTGCTCAATTTCCCATCCCATTGCCTTTCCGCAGGAGGACTGGAAGAACAGTGGGGGAAAAAAGATTTATTTTTTAAACATGTACAATTATGGAGAAAAGGCCATGACGTGCCAAAATGTTGAGAAAAAGCATCCTCTGAACTCTGGCTTGAAGGATTATGAAACTCCAAAAATATACCAGACTGTGAGAACTACCACCTACATTTGCAATGTTTTACAAGGTAAAAATGTCACAGTGCATAAAAATACAGTTTTTTTCACCCCAGTGGACTGGTGGTTGCTGGTTTAACTTGAGAACCAGATTGCTGTGGTAGTTTGAATAGCGTGAATATTCATTCAGAGCATGGAAATAAAATGAGAAATGGTTTTCATCAGATTTTCCTTGTGTCCGAGAAACATATATAGTCTTCTGTTTCCTTCGAAGTCTTTTTAGCGGAAAAAAAAGAAGTATCTTGGTTTTCAGAAATGCTTGTAATCAGTCCTTTCAAATCCAAAGTGCCTGTGTCAGTTTTTGTCATGATTACATGGTCTTGTGTGTGTGTGTGTGTGTGTGTGTGTGTGTGTGTGTGTACTTTTAGCGAAGCTGGCTAAAAAAAGTAAAATGTAAAACAATGCCACACAATTTCTTAAGAATAGGCTGATTTCTAAAGATACTCTGTGAAACGTGAATGGGCTTACTTTAAAGCATTTAGATTTTCTGTGTTCAGCACAGTAGCGCTCTGTTGAAAAGCTCCCAGCTTTGATCACTTATCCACAAACAAAAGGGGCTCTCTTCCAATCTCCCCGTGTTCTCTGTTCAGAGCACTGGCGTTTTCTCTGGTGGATCTTCTGCTTCACAGTCCTGGGGCATTAGTAAACACCAAAGGTGTCCCAAACATATGGCTAACCACGAGGTTTCCATGTGGGGTCTGGCTTTGAATGGATCTGATGATTACACATTTCAAATAGAAGCCCAGCTGGTGATTCCCTGAGCCTAGCAGGTCTCCATTTGGCTCTAAATGATCTGGGAGTGGATTTTCCTGTTTGAGTATTACCAATTTCTATAATGGCCCAGCTTCTGTTCCCGTGACCCTCTGGTCACCTCCACATCCTGGGGATCAAACTGCAGTGATAGTTCTTTCCTTCATTCAGGAGCTGCAGGAGCCCAGTGAGGCCAGGTGGGCCCACGGACCCAGGTGAAAATAACCCACTGGTGGAAAGAGAAACATTTTTAAACAGGCTCATATGCTTAATACACCACTGAAGGTTTTTATTTCCTCCTTCAACCTTTTTTAAAAAAAAAACTTGTGGTTTTCCTTTTAACCCTGACGTTGATTCACATAAGAACAAAATTATTGATAATGGAGAGTTGAAGGACTCATTTTTTATTTTGCATGTTATCAGAGCAAAAGCTAAGAAAACTCTTTGAAGTCTTTAAAACATCTGGAGTAGCGTAAATGTTTCCATACAGTGTAACTTGGTAACAAGTTATCTTTCTTTACCCCCCTCCTTTTTTTTCTCACTTTGTCTTTGAAGATACCGTTCTTTCTTCCAGGAATATTCTCCTACTCCTTCTTTTGCTAAGTTCCTTGGGAAAGTCTATCTAAACAGATGCTCTAGAGTTGACTGTGTCCCTATTATGTGTTCTCATAGACTGTTGTACTTTGAATACATAGCTCCTATTAAAATGATAATTAAGTAATTACGTGAGTAATAATGAAGCAGGGGTTATCTGTTTAATATTTCTCTTCTCGGTTAGACAGCACTCAGTAGGCTAGAATAGTGTCAGTTTTGTTTCACGTGTATCAGTGGTGAGCGGACTGCCTGGCTGATGGTGCAGGTATTCAATAGATGTTTGTTGACTTAAAAAAAGATATGAATGGATGAATGAATAAAAAAGACTCTAGTAAACTGTTCTTCAACTCTCTGTGACAAGGCAGCTTTTCAAAGTGACTTTCTGTGTCAATCTGATAATTCTTCTGCACTTAATAAAACTGGGTTGAGCATCTCACATGTATGATAAAGAGATGTGAGGTTTTATTTTTCTTCACGTTCCTTCTTTCCCCCACAGGTCATACTCAGTGTGTCCAGGTTAATCTTTACCTTTTACTTTGGTAGCTCTGAGGAAGCAGGAAAAAAGGGGAAATGAAAGGAGAACAGTGTCAGTCAGAAGATGATCCTCAGGGCTGGGAGTGGGAAGTGAGCAGAGGTGTCTTTCAAGGTTGAACATCCAGGTTTGGTTTTAAAGATGTTGAAATTGGTCATGTTGTTAGGGAGAAAAATTTTTTCTTCTGCTCTTCTAGGTTCCTTGGCTGGTATAAAGATCAAGCCAATATAAGTCAGACCTACAGGAGAAAAGCAAACTTAATCATGTGAGAAAAAGTCCAGTCATTATTAATATAATGAGAATGGTGTGCACAACATTGATGGAACTTGGCAGCCAAGGAAAGTGGACTGGAATGTGCATATGTGAACGATGATGATGTCACTCATTAGTCATTCATATTACTCAGTGGGGTAATAGATGTCCTTGAGTGAGCATGTGTACTGTGTGGTCATCACATTCAAAATAAGTGAGCAAGCAGAGCAACGAATCTGCATTAAATTTTGTGTCAAGCTTGAACATTCCTCCACAGAAACTATTCAGATGATTCAGAAGGCTGCAGCTATGGGCAACTGATGATTGGCAGCTTCATCACAACAATATGTGCACTCATGTGTCATGTCTCGTGCAGAGTTTTTGGTAAAACGTCAAATCACCCAGGTGACTCAGCCCCATTCAGCCCCACTATAACCCAGATTTGGCACCCTGAGACTTCTGGCTGTTCCTAAAAGTAAAATCACCTTTGAAAGGGAAGAGATTTTAGATCATCGATAAAATTCAGGGAAATATGACAGAGGAGCTGATGGTGATGCGGGAACTGTGTGAGGTTCCTAGGTGCTGACTTTGAAGGGGACTGAGGTGTCATTGTCCTATGTACAATGTTTCTTGTATCTTGTATCTTCTTCAATAAATGTCTCTATTTTTCATATTACATGTCTGGATACCTTCTGGACAGACCTAGTGTATGTGGTGGGGTGGGAGGCTCACCCATAAGAATATGAGACCCAGGCAGGGCAGGGCAGATAGCTGAGGCTCATATGCTCCCCTGTGCTAAGTAATGTCATAGGGACCTGGGGCTTCTAAGGTGACAAGGTAGTTCATCTAAGGGCAGGAGTTTAGTAATTGGATGCTTATTCTGCCATAAGATCAGTCATTCAGACAAATAGAAAAACTATAAAAGTCATTTCTCATAATACCTCTTTTTCTGGGTCAGGCCCCCTATCTAAATTCCTTTGGGTAGTTAAAGGTGAAGTAAAAGTTTTTGTCAGTCTGCAGGGTCTCGATTGCCTTCAGTTCAAAATAATCCAAGTGCCATTGTGGCACGTTTTTTGAGAGGGTCATTCTGAGCCCTTTCAAAGTAGAATATTTTTATAATATATTTTATTGATATGCTATTACAGTTGTGCCATCCTCCCCTTTTACTCCTCTCCACCCTGAACACTCCCTCTCAACTGCATCCCCCCTTCTTTAGAGAAAGGGGACAGAAGGGAGAAAGAGAGGGAGAGAAACATCAATGTGTGATTACCTCTCACATGGCCCCCTACTGGGGACCTGACCCGCAACTCAGGCATGTGCCCTGACGGAGAATCAAATTGATGACCCTTTTGTTCACAGCCTGTGCTCAATCCACTGAGCTGCATCCCCTACTTTAGTTCATGCTCATGGGTCATATATATAAGTTCTTTGGCTTCTATATTTCCTATACTATTATCTTTATTTTCAATAAATGTCTCCTCTGTGGAGGACTGTTCCTTCTCCAAGGCTTTCTATTTAACTTCCCAGCTCCAGTTTTTGCCTGGGCACCTTCCTAAAAACAAACAAACAAACAAAAAAAAAACAGTCCATCCTCTGGGTTATTGTTCATTCCTTCAACATATTTTTGCAGTCTTGCCTGGTGTGGCTCAGTGGATTGACTACCGGCCTGTGACCTAAAGGGCCATGTTTCTCTCCTCTTTCTCCCTCCCTTCCCCTCACTCTAAAAATAATTTTTAAAAGTTTTAAAAATACATCTTTGCTATATGTCTGAATACCAAGGGGCCAACTCCTTCTAGAGGACATAATGAAAAAAATTTAGGTTTTATAACCCCAGCATCTGGATTTGAGTCTCTGCATGTCTACATGAGAGCTGTCATTTTAGCCTACTAAGAGTGTTGTCTAATGGAGAAGATAAATACTAAACAGATAATCCCTCCTTCATTAATACATACAGCAGTCTATGAGCACACATAAAAGGGACACAGTCAGCTATAGAGCATCTGTTTTGGTGTGTGTGTGTGTATGTATATGTGTATGTGTGTTGGGGAGAGAGAGAGATTATAAGATATTGAAATACTTCATAAATTTCTATACAAATCTTCTTTTTCTCTTCCTCCTTCTGTTAACTCACTTGGCAAAAAAATAATCCCTAAAATATTTCTGTGTGGCCATATTTTATGCCATCCACAATCTTCTACAGGCAAAGCTTTAAAGCCAAGTTATTTTTAACAATGAAACGATAGCTTTTTTTTTTTTTACTAAGTGCTTGCTGTAACTAGGTGAATTAACTGGTATTAATTAAATCTAAATAACTATTTTCTATTATACGGATTTGGAAGCATACTCAATGGTCATGTGGCTGCATTATAAATCCATATCTAAGTTTTGTTTTTCTTTTTTTATTGATGTTCAAATACAGTTGTCTCCATGTTCCCACCACCACTTTCCCCTGCCCTACCCATGCCCACCTCCCACCCTTGATCTCACCCACCTTGGCTCTGTCCCTGGGTTCCTCATTTATATTCATTTACGACCCTTTCCCTTCTTTCCCATGTTATTTCCCTCTCCCCGCCCCTCTGGTTACTGTCAGTTTGTTGTCAATTTCAATGTCTCTAGCTATATTTTGCTTTCCAGTTTGTTTTGTTGATTAGGTTCCACTTGTAGGTGAGATCATATGGTATTTATAACACTATCTTCTTAAATTTATATCTAAAATGCAAGTTCACTATTTTTCAAGAAGTTCATTAAATTGGTAAGGATTCTAGACAGTTAACGGTCTTGTTGGGAGATATTAAAAGTCATTTTAGTCTTACAGACAGGCTTCCAAACATTTTTTAACTTTAGACTCATATTTAAAAACCTGTACATATAAACAAAATTCACATATAATCTCACAGGTTCTTATGAACTACCTTAAACCAACCCATGGACTGTTAGCTTAATAACCCCTGCATTAAGGTATTATGAGCCCATGACACACGGTTCCTCTGCAGTACACAGTTAGCTCGGGCTCCCAGGTCAGACGAAAGATAGCTCAATGTGGCTCATGTGCAGCTGAACCAGGATTTCTCACCAGCAGCCCTTAATGGACAACATTAAACTGTCTAATTCTTTTAATGTTGCTTCTCTCCAGTGCATCATAGGTTACCAGGGTCCATGTCCCCTCCAACTACTAGGTGCCATAATTGCTGCCCCTCTCTTGTGCAAAGACAAGTACCTCCAGAATTGCTTAATGTTCCCTGGGGGAAAGTCTCACCCATTGAAAACCTCTGGGTGTTAAAGTGATCTGATTAAGCTGACATCTTCCTCCATGGGTGTTTGGAGTTTCTGGGTTTGTGAGTGTGTGTGCTTTTTGAGCCTTTAAGTGGTCTTGTCAGAGATGTGGTTCTGGACAGCTGCCAAGCTGATTCGTTTTGTTTCCCTCTCCAGTGGCAGAATAGGTACGGAAAAGTGGGAGGTTGGGTGCGCCTTGCTCACAAATACTTCCAGCTTACATTTCATCAACTAGAGGTTTATTTTAGTCAACTTCTCTTTTAGAATGTAAACTCTCACCAAGTGAAGATAAAATTGTATTTACATATAATTGTTATTTTCCTATTTAGGCCTTGACAAAAAATGTCGAGTATTTGAAAGCAGTAGGCTTTGATTCAAGTCATGAAGGAAAAGTTAGGAGCATTGTGTTCTAGAATCTAAGGTCATCAGATGTCTGCAGAGATGGGGTCTGGGAGGTCACTGAGCTAAACATGACTTATTTTGCACTTGTGGGTAGTGTCCTCCCTGAAGAAATGACCAACAGGGAAGGAGTAGTGATTAGTTCTGCCGTCTTCTTCCCTCTTCCCTGCTCCTCCCAGTTTTCTGTTTCTTCAAAGTACAGAAGGGGGTGTGAGGAAGCCATAAACAGAACAGTGTAGTAGATATAACTGAACAGGTTAAATGAATTAATCTCATTTACTATTCACCTCAACCTCTTAGGTGAAATTTCATAATTGGTATTATTAGGTCTCAGAGATATTAAAGAACCTGTCTAATTTCAAACAATTGTTAGAATAAAGATTGGAATTGAGCTCTGATTCCATAGCTCCTGCTTTTTGCCCTTGTGTTCCTTTTTTTCCTTTCCCATGCTCCTTCCTTCCTCCATCTCCTCCTTTCCTCTTCCACCTTTTGATCCTCCTCCTTTTTTTTATTCCATCCCTGATCATATTCTTGAAGATAATGTTTGGAAAATAAATGCATTACTTTATATGTAAAGTATGAAGTGTAACAAATAAATTTCTATGAAATCCTATTCAATATTTAAGGCATGGCTAAGGTCATTGCAGCTACTACTGTAATCTTCCTTTTTCCAACCTATCCTCTAGAGAGAGGTACCATTATTTTCATTTAGTGTTTATTATTGCCTTGCTTTAAAAATGTAGTATGTATTTATATTATATATGATATAATATATATCTTATATAATATATATTTATATAATATATAAATATAGTGTGATACTATATACATATAAATATGTATATATTCATAAACATATATTCACACATGTATAATCCAAAAGAGCTAGAAATCTTGGGTGGAATCCACTTAAACACATGAGTGGGGAAAATGGAATTGCCAGCTCTCTGTATGTAAAATTTGCTAAGTCCCGAATAAAGTTCTCATCCCAGGCAACTATGAGAAAGGGACATACAACATGATATCATTTTTTGAGAAAAGTGCACAACCAGGAAAACTCAGTATTATGTTTGTACATCAAGCTTTAACGTGCAGATAAGGGTCTTCACATTACTACTCTAAAATATACTATTCTTCTAATGTGCCATATTTATTTATTAATTCTTCCTATCAATAGATAATTATGTTCTTTTCAGCTTTTTTTCTATGATGAATAATGCTGCTATGAACATTCGTATACATTTTTCTTGGCTCAAGAGATATACCCCCAAGTGTATACCTTCTGATGTACAAGCCATACATCTGGAAGTATTAGTGCTGGGTTATAGAGATTAAGAACGGTCTACAGGATGCTGTCAAAGTGCTTTCCAGGAGGATTTTTTTTTTCAATTTATATTCCCACCAAGAATATCTAAGACTCTATTTTGATATACATACTCTGTCACAGTTAGTATTTTTACACATTTTGCCAATCTAGGAATGTAAGGTAGCGTCTCATTGTGCTCTTAGTTTGGATTTTTCTGATTACTAATGTAGTTGAGCATCTTTCCATATATTTATTTGCCATTTGAGTTTCCTGTTCTGTGAAATGACTGCCCATATTTTTGGACATTTTCTGTTCTATTTTCATTCTTATTGATTTGGAGGAGTTTTAAGAAATATTTTGGATTATTATATACCTTACCCAGTAACATTATGCAACCATGGCTTGTTTGAAGTAATGGCCATAACTCCTGCCTTTTACATGTTACCTTCTCCAGAAAAGCAATACTTACATTCAAATTTATCTTGTCTAATCTTTTTCTCTATCCTTAGCAATTATAGAATATTGATCAGTGTATTCCTTTATTTCTGGGCTTTTCTAACCATGACTGGTGCTCAGCTATAATCTAAAGGAGGTATAAAAACTATTTCACCTTTTCAAAGAATTGGAAGTAAAGATGTGCTGGAAATATGTGAATTTCAGAAACATCAAAATAAGGGGTTGGACTAGTGCCTGGGTTTATATAGCCATATGGCAGCAACTGGGCTATTACCTTTTGGAGTCCAGACCAGATATGTGAGGTAGACATTGGTCTCTTTTGTAGAATGAGACTTACAACAGGTAGATTGTTTGCATCCCCTCTTCTTATAACTTTTTATTTCAGAAGCTGAATCAACTGATTTTACCTTCTTCAAATATATATTCATCTCCCTCCACAGTGCGGGAATTCCCATAGTTCAAAACTAATTATAGTTAGTAAACAAAACCCCAGGTAACCAGGTTTTGTGACCTCTGCTTACTAACTTCTAAGTGCCAAGTTGGAGAAAAATAGTCTGTTTAAATTAACAGGCTCTTTATTTGGTGCTTGGAGAATGCCACTTAAATGAAATTTCACTGAAATGTGTGAGAGTGGCTTCTGGATGCAAACAGGAGCAACAATTGTAATCCCACCCAAACAAAACGTGGGCTATGGCTCTTACTTCCTGAAGGAGTAGAGGCACCTGTGTCTTCACCGAAATTTGAAAAAAAAAAACAAAAAACTTATCTATTGTGTCCAGCTATTTCTGTTTTTCTTCAGATTGGGCTAGGAATACTTTAATTGCCTGGGTAAAAGAAATGTCAAGTATAGTCATTTACATCTCTATTCAATGTCCAGCTAATAATCACGAAGCACAATAATGATTTTCAGATATTGTTAAACGTGTATGGAATTATCTTGTTTCATTTGAGCATGGTATTAATATGTGAGCAGTATATTTGACCTTTAATTAACCAGGCAGTATGGGTGAATGATCATAGGTACAGGCAATCCAGCACAGAAAAAAAAATGATTTTGAGAAAAAATATTAAAATGTTTAAAAGAGCTGTATTCAAATCTGGACTCTAACAATCTCTAGCTTTATGACTAAGGCAACTTAATTCTTTCAAGCTTCCACTCAATGGTGTTTAAAATGAGTCTCACATCTAACTCTCAGGAGCACTGTGAAGATGAGGGAGATTTGTGTGTAAAATCTGTCACCAAATAGATGCTCCAAATGATAATTATAATTTATTTGTTATTGGTTTCCTTCATTTTATCAACAATATTTAGTTTTTTAAAGATTTTTTTCTACATTAAATAAAGCTATAACCATGTAATCTTTCTGTCTCGATTACGCAAATGAGGCAATTTTCAAGTGAGACTGTTTTAAAGCTAAGATGGATGGGATAATTCTCAAAATATAAAGTAAGTTTTTTTTCTCTTTTACTAATCTCTGTGGGAAACAATTACTGAGAGTGTTTGCTGAAGAAGAAGAAAGCAGTTTTAAGTAGATTCTTTAAGGTTTGCAGAAATGACTGATGATTGTTTAATTGCCAAATATTAGATAATTAGTTAAAATATAATGCAATCAATCATTCAACCAACATTTACTGAAACACCACAGAAAGACTACAAGCTTTGGGATCACATAGGACTGGGTTAGAATCCTGACTTTGTTATTTTCTATTTATTCAAACTTGAACATATTATTTCACCCTTTGAATGACATTTTTTATGTCTGTGACATGGAAGATGTTGAAAATGTTTAAAATAATGCATGTGAAATTTACAGTATAAAACTTGGAAGAATGTAGGCCTTCCACACGGAGTAGTTGTCATGATAGTATTGATAATGATAATTGGATAAATGTGAAGGCATAGTAGGACAAAGATAAATAAAATATGACAGATTTCCTTAAGCAACTCAAGATATTATTCCAGCAAAGAAATAATTAAAGTATAATTGGACATTTGATAGGATGTCAATGTATCTAAATACAGAATGCTATAAAATACAGAGGATTAAGTTAAGAACAAAGAATCAGTTGTAGAAAAATGTTAATTTGACAGATATAAAGCAAGGAAGGATACTATTGATAGTGGAATTGCATTTTGAGAGACAGCAGTGCAAGAAGTAATAAGTATAGGGAACAGTGAATCATTTAACATGGCTTAGCAAATGCTAGACTTTTACTTCTCAGAATGTAGTATATGTAATACTACCTGGAAAAACTCTTAAGCATGCAGTTTTGTGGGCATTTTCTCAGAGAACTACGGTTTAGTACTTGTGTGGAGTAGTCCCAGATCTATACTTTTGTAAAAAATATGCTCTTGAGGGTTTTTTTATAGATGTTTTTCTGATGACCCTTTTAAATAGAAGGACCTAACAAGATGTGAAGTACAAATTGGAGACATTTGAGTCAGAAAGTCAAATTAGGACATTATTAGTAGTGCACCAATGACAGAGAATCTGACTGTGCTAAAGAAAAGAATTTGCAAGATATTATGAGCATAAAATATAATAAAACTTAGTGACATGTTAAATATAGAAGGCGAGGGAGAATCCAGCTTTGAGAAAAACTTTTCATGCTGTGAAACTGTCATTCTCAAACAAATGAGGTCCTGATCCTCATTATCCATCCATCCATTACAGCCTTCTAAATTAACATTTACGTCATTTGGTCCAATGTGAAAAACACAATTGTTTGGAATTTCAACAATCAGAGGAACCATACTCCTCGTTTTGATTAATTTTATTTTCTTCTAATACATACTAGCATATTGAGGGCAACTTTGAGAAGTGAAAGTCCACACGATTAATCCTTCTCTTTGTTTATTTTTAATGTAAGACTCCTCCTCACTTATAGTTCTTCTCTACCTCCCATTCTGTCCACTTTTGTAGTTACTACAATGATGGATTCACACAGAAATGCTTTCACTAGCAATTCTTTTCTATGGGTCATTCCCTTTGAGATGCAAATACAACTGCAAATGGCGATTGGTAAGATTCCTTACCAATTCAAACCTAGGTTGGATGAATTTATAAAGTCCTTTCCTGTAGGCTTTCTACACATGATGTGGCAAGGACTCAATGGACAAAAATGGTAAAAGAGGGTCTAGAATTATTCTTTGTCAAAAGGGTAGAAATTTTGCCAGTCCTCTAGTGCCATCACCTAGTGCCATTATCTAGTGCCATTACCTAGAACCTCTAGGGTTCTAGTGCCATTATGAGCAGAAACCATTATGGTCATTAAACATATTAAAAATATACCAGCCTTCCTAGGTAGGGAAGAGTAAATTGAAACAATAGCAAGCCATTTTATTAAAAATAAACCAAAAAACCAATCGGATAAGCAAAAGTGAACAGTATTGGTAACATTCGAGTCCTGTGAAGAGGAGCATGGAAAGTGCTTGTTCAGATGGTGCTGGTGGGAATGCAGACTGCTATAACTATTTTGTGAAGTAATTCTTTAGCATCTATTAAAATTTAAATATGGACATATCCGTGAAATAACATTTCTATTTTTAGGAATTGTTAATAAAATACCAAGTCACCAATATGGAAGACTATATGTATAAAAATATTTACATTATTGTTTCTAGTGGCTCACAGACTGGAAGCATAATGAATGTCCATTGATGGGAGAATGGTTAAAAAGTTAGAGTACATGTTCCCAAGGTCAGCTATGAAAAGAAAGAGTCAGAGCTGTATGTATTGGATCAAAGGAATTTCCATGATATTCAATGAAAGAAACAAGATGCAGAGTTCCAGATATAGAATGTTGTAATCTTCATAAGTAAGTTTTGGGAAGACAACTACTACGCTCTCACAATTGTCTTTACTTGAAAATGGTGAAATTGAGTGTGTATGTGTACTATTAGTATTTTTATGCAACTGTACATTGCTAACTTTATTATTGTTATTTTAAAATATTTTATTTATTTATTTTTAGAGAGAGGGTAAGGGAGGGAGAAAGAGAGCAAAAGAAACATTGATGTGTGGTTGTATCTCACACACTCCCAACCAGGGACCCAACTGTCAACCCAGGCATATGCCCTGTCTGGGAATCGAACTGGTGACCCTTTGGTGTGCAGGCTGGCACTCTATCCATTGAGCCACATCAGCCAGGGCTATAGTGCTAACTTTAGTAAGAAAAAAATGTAACATAGAGCATGAGTTTTGATGAGGAAGTTGGGACTTACTGATGATAATGTTCAATATAGTCAGCTTGTAATAGTTGACCCACAAGTGCAAATGAAGACTCAACTTCACATATCAAAGATTAGCAGTTTTATTTTAGCATGACCAAGATATTTGATGCCAAGAGCTAGAAATACATTTTTGATCAGTTTTTGCAATATCTATTTTTCCTTAAAATTAAAGTCTTTCTTACAAAAACAGAGCTGAAATTTTTAACAGAAATTCCAGGAAACCAGAAGCCTCTGGGTAATGGATGAGTCACAGGGAAGGAATCTATTACTATCTAGACAAAGCTTTTCTCTAAAAACATAACAGGGCAATAGGTCATGGGCAGTCAATTACTTTGTTTGTAATGACATAAGTAAATATTAACAGGAGTACTTGCTTTGGAATAATTGATGACTAGTTAAAAGGAAATAATTATAAATGTATTATTCAGACTTTTAAGGGGTTGATTTTACCCTCCCCTTTTATTCTTCTTTCAACCACTCCTTTTTCAAAAGTTTAGAGAAAATTTCCTGGGAAACCAAGAAAGTGAATGGCTTCCTAATGAGTTATTTTTACAACCAGAGAAGTGAATGTTACTATGAACTGAGAAATTCTCATTGTCATCATTTAATTTTATAATTAACATCTAGATTAGAATTCTTTCTCATAAAATCCTGTTGATAAGAATTTAATCACATTAATTTTACTTGACCACCATGTTACGGTGTTTCATTTATCTACATACTTCATTCAGCACATAATTATGGATCACCATGTTTCGAGATGTATTGGGAATGGAGAGCAAAACAGAGAAAGCCCCTGCCCTTGTGAAAATTGCCTTGTATTGAAGTGGTTATCCAACTGGTACATATATCATCTGACATCTGCATTCAGACTCAAGGGCATGATTTCAGAATTCCAGCCCTCTATTAATTCACTTTATTCTCTTTGGCTGTTCTTTTAGATTTTATACCATATTGGACATAACATGTAATCTGGAATTCTCACATGTAGTTGATAATGCCTTCCTTAATCATTTCATTTGCCCACATTTAAAAAGTTTTTTTTTATAATGAAGAAAAGGAAGCTTAGCTGGGTTAAGTATCATTTATTTATTTAATCAGTCATGAAATAATGAATGCTTACAAAGCTGGGCACTGTGCTGGGCTCTAGAATGATAATTCTAAGCAGAGATTACCGCACAGTAGGGGAGAACAGAAAAGAACACCAGCCATTAAATGCTGAGGTAGAGGTAGAGCCAGCTTCGTGGCTATACAACCTGTGGGCCCTGCTCTCAGAAGACCCTGTGTGAAGTGTAATGCTGTGCTCTCATTGTCTGGAAATTCTTAGTAACTTTATTTGTACATGCGTACTTTTTGTGTGAAGTGCATTGGAACGATGGGTGTGCGTGTGAATGTAGTGGTAATGAACGAGTGCATGTCTGCTGTCATTCCTTGCCTTCTCATTGACATATAGTGATTGTGACACCCATGAACACAGAATTCCAGTGGGCTCATTATGCATAAGAGCTCAACAAGGCTCAAAGAGAGTACAAGATAACTGTGTTCCATCCCGACTAAGTGAGGGTGTCTAGAATCCTGCAAGGTCAAAATTTCTGTTCAAACCAGAACTACCTTCAAACACAGAAAGAAGGCAGAGATGTTTAGGAAACATAAATGGTTGAGGGAACCCAATAATATCTTTTTTCTCATGTTACTTCCCTGTGTTAGGCAACTACTCATTTGAATATGTTGAGTCAGAAGTAAAGAGAAAGATAAGGCAACCTTTTCTATCAATCCTTCCTGATCCATCAGTAAGATGGAGGTAGAGAATTTTAGTAAAATTGGTGTGTATTAAAAAATGTAATAAAAATCTGAGAGAGTTTGTGTGATGTTTTCATTGTTTTGTTAGGAGCAAAATAAAAATGCACAAGCTCTGAAATATAAAATATGTAGTTTTAGTAATTGTGTTTATAACTTAAATACTTCCATATTTTCCCTTAAAACTGGCATAATACAACATAAAGAACAATGGTAAAATTGATTTAATAATGCTTTAAACATTTATATTAAAATTAGAATTATATTAAGAGGTAAATAAGCACAATAACAAGTCGAGAGAAAAAGAAAGATACAATGGAGTGAAAGACAAAAGCTTTATATTTTTCACTTTTAATGGGAATTTTTTCCTTTTGCTTAGAACATGAAGTCCCACATATACTTAATTGTGCCCAACAAATAATAAAATTAGACTCAGATAGAGGAATTACAAGGTTCAAATTTTCCTGATGACACTCAGCCAGGGGAGTAGAATTGGTATTCAAGTCTAGATCTAGCTAATTTCAGTGCTTTTAAATACTCTAGTATATTATACCAAAGCTTAGACATGCTCTTCCAGTGATGATAGGGATGGATTAGAATAAGGAAAGAGAGAAGGAAATGGATCATTGATTATGAATGACGATGCCTAGTTTTTTTTCCTTTACAACCTTGGTACAATGCTAAATTAGACAAATGGCATTGTGAAATCTATTGATCTTTACTTTCAACACCTTCCATGTGATTGTTGCAATTGACCCTGTGGCAGGATGAAGATTTTTGTATATAAAACCACTTATTGTTTTCTAAACCACACTTTACAGTACATTTTCTCATTCTGTTTTCAAGTAAATCAGGATCTAAAAGGTGATTATGGTTTGTACTCTGGATTAATCATCTGTTAATTATGTCCTTATAATAATACATTGTTATTGTGGGGTCTCCGCCCGCAGGGCCCCCTGTCCACTACAGATGAACATCATGCTACCAAGACATGATCTGCTTAGAGAGGAAAGGTAGCTACTCTCTCAAGGGAGAAAGGCCATGAGTCCTTACCTCAATGGTATTTATTAGGTTCATAACACACAGGGATACAGGTAAGGCTCATCAATCAATGCAGTAAGGGTCAAATAATAGATAACGAAGAACTCTGAGGGCCTATTTTGAGTCAGGGACAGATAGCTAAAGAGCCATAAAATTTTGAGGAACAAACTCACTTCTTGCTTGGACCCTTATTCAATTGAGAGCATTCTAAACAAAAGCAGGCTTCACAGGATTTTACATATTCTTTCTTATGCCTGATCACCCGGAACCCACTCTAGCCAGCAGAGGGCTACACCCCCTCACTGTCAAGATTCAGGCTGAAGTGAATTAGAGCCAGATAGTGCTTCTCCCAGAGCTTCTCCCAGACAGAAAGGGGGCTCAGGCTATGTCAAAATAGCCGGGGGGGGTGAGGGTCCTTCACCCTCACTTTGCTGCAGCCCCCTAGTCCTTTCTAGATGGCCTCCTACATGATCATGTCTGGTTGGGTTGCCTCTCCTCTGAGGGATCTTACCCATAGACCCTGACTAACTGACGAAGGGTTGGGGGCTAGAGATGGCAGAAGCAGCACTCTTGCCAGGGAGATAAGCTTTGTTTCCTCAGTGGCTCACAGTCCGGAGGTCGCTCACTCAGCTTTAGCCACAGGGGGCGGTTACAACTCCTGAAACCAGACAGAGTGTTTCCCACCATGTTATTATTCCATAAATATTTATTTTTAGAAAAAATAAATATACGAATAAATAAATATACGAAAAAATAAATATTTTTAGAAAAAATAAATATACGAATAAATATTAGCAACGTAAACTTCAGTATATTTCGGCAGTTTTATTTTCTTCACCTCCTGTTGAAGGAGAGCATTATAACCTTGATTTGCACTTGCTCACTATTCCTTTGTCTATGGCAGTAAGAGAAAGTATTCCTGGTGCCCCACCCATAAGTGCGCCATACACAAAAGTAGACAGAGAGAAAACAATGGCTTTAACACAAAATGTGGAATCTGGAACTTATATGAGAAGTCAGAGAAGGAATGAATTTTATTCCAAATGTGACTTGAAGGAAAGTTAAAGTAGCCTATAGTTTACTAAAGTGGAATTAAATCAGAATAGAAGGTTTATGTCTCATGTGTGTCTTTTTTCTTTAATAACTACAGTGTTTTTCTTATACTTCCCAAATGGCAGTACACTGAAAAAGACAACGGCCCTCATATAGTCCTATATACTATCTCAACAAAAGAATCACATGGGTGCACAACATTAAGTTATTAAGGTTGTGCAGCTTTTCAAAGTCTGATTGCATTTTACTAGTTTTATAAAGCAGATGGATGTGATATAAACCTTGAACTACTCATGCTATCCCTAAGTTATTTTCATGTTGTTTTTGAAAAGAATTCATAGTCATTCAGATAAAAAAGAAAAAGAAAAAATATGATTAGCAATGAAAATATAAAATTTAAGTAATGTATTTTATCTCTAGAATGATGGACACATTTACGAATGATTTGTCCAATGAATTAGAAAATGCCAAAACCCCTGAAACTTTGTTTATCTGATAGTTACATCAGATTAATAGGTTAGAAGAAGCTGGAGATTTGATGATTTCTTACATATTGTTCTCTAAATATGACAGAGAAGTATTGACTTGTTGATAAAACAAATGAATGAATTAGTAACTGCTTGAAGTATACTTCCATGAGTTTGATGAATATGTAAGTACCAACCATTTGGCTGATGTGGTCTGGAGACACTGGTGATATGCTACTGAGTAATTCACACAGGACAGTTAAGGCAGGAAGAGGTTTCAACAGGCTAAAAGAATGGATTAAAATTAAGGAGATAAACTCCTCTAGGGATAATTGTAATTTGGTGTCTTGGTTCAAAATATTTATTGGTAAGTGTAGGATGGAAAAGGAAATATTCCACATTGTCATACTTAGTGGCTTTAGTGCATGTGAGTTTAATATTGGTCAATAGTTATTATGCCAGCAAAGATAACTCAGAGACTCCATCAGTAGAAGTAGAGAGCCTAAAATGAGGGAATTATTCTAGATCAGAAAACACTGGTGCTGAGTCACTAGTCATATTACATGGGGAACATCATATACAAAAAAAAGACACATCAAAAAATCATTTGAAGAAAATGAGGATATTTTTTCTATAGAAAGATATTATGATGCATTGTAGCTATTTAAAGGTATCATGTATAGAAAAGAGATAAAATTTATTATTTTTGTGACTCAAGTAAGCATATGACTTCTGAAAGAAAGTCAGGGAGATACCACCTTTATAGCAATAGAAGGAACACATTAATTGGAACTCTTGAAAAGCAGATTGGATGCTTTTCCAGGAAGTGAATGCCCTTGCGGTGAAAGTAAGAAGATACTGGAAATTCAAGTTACCATTGGGAAAAAATAGTTTTTTGCTGATTGACACGCTGAATTAGATAACCTCTCAGCTTCATTCCAAGTTGTGACATATTTCAAGAATGAAATTAAGACTTGGAATTAGGCATTGTGTAAGTGGTGACTACATGGCTAGTAAGGCACTATCTTTGCAATAATATAAGTTTTTATTACCTAAATAGATCATTGGAATATACTTTTTTTGCCTGCTGTGGCATTTATAGATTATTATTCATTGTCTACCATGTATTTTAACTATTGGATACTTGTATGGGAATCATTATACTAAGTAGAATTCAAAACAAAAATCATTTTTAATAGAATAATTAAAATATATAGACAGATGTTACAGTGATGTTTAAACTCTGTTTCTTTTCTAGATATTTGTATTTATTATATCTCTTCTGTATAGTTCTGACATCCTTTTGCAACATAAAATATAACATCAGATTAATATTTAAAAGTCTAAATATAATTAATTAGGTTCTTTGTAAAGCAATAATAATAGAATAAAATTAGTTTTCCCATTTTTTCTTTCTGTATTTTGCCAGTGTGCTGCAATATTAGACTCTGGGATAAATGCTAAAGCTAACTGGATTTGATCTAAGCCCTTTTTTTGGTCATTTTTATCTCTTAAAAAAAACTCACCAAACATATATGGTCAAAGATTAGACAGCTGAGTTTATTTGTTTTGTTCCAGCATGATTTGTACAGAAAGCTTTATGTTTTAAAAGTCAAATAGATAGAGTGGAAAACAAGAATATAATTCATCTTAATGTAAATGTAATTTTGATTTGAAGTTTTCATTATGAAAAACTATAAATCACAGATATATTCAGTCAAATTGGATCAAATAATAAAGTGAACCTTTATTTTAAAGGGGATGCTACATTTATTCCCTCTAGAACTCATGTACCAGCTCTAGGCAGATATTTGAAGGTGGGTACTGATCCAGAAACAAACAAAAAAAAAAGTGAGACAAAGAGACACACCCCAAAAGTAAAAAAAAGTTGATGAAAAGGCATCTACACTAGACTATAATTGCTGCTTCATAATTGAAAACCACAGTAACCCATGTGCCCATGTGTGATCACTAAGTTTTATTTTTCTCGAATGACGAGTTATAAGAAATATCTATGCCGGGCAGTTAACTCTTTTCGAGGGAAGTAGGGTATGGAAGCAGCTAGCGGAACGAAAGCATTTGGCTTTAGGCCTGGTGCTATTGGTGAACCACAATTTCTTGTACTGCCACTATAATTTAAATTAAGTAGAAGCCAGGCTTATAAACTCACATTATGACCCAAACTTTATGGCCCTTTTATATCTCCTGGGTTCTGATCACAATGAAACTTTCTCCATCTGAAGCAATTTAATATAAACATTCCTTTGGCAGACTATAAAATGTGATTTTTCAGTCAACCTTTTATAGGTATGTTGGGTGCATATTGTACGCCCAGTTGGAAAAGGAAAAAAGGAGAAACAATGACAACGTAAGCATGGAAACATATGTGTTGTGCTCCTATAAAACAGATTTGCACATGAAAAAATACCAAGAGATTTTCCTACCACAATTTTTGTTTTTCTCTGCAGAAGGCAGATGAAAGAACTTTTGGCTGAACATCTTAGTCTGTTAAAGAGCAACACTTAAAACTCAACAATTAGAAATTTTCTAGCACTCAAAGTCATTTTATACATTGTCTCCTTCCCAGCCCCAACAAAACTGTTTCTCTTTGCAAGTGGAAAATTCCCATTTTGCTTGTGATTCTAAATCTAAGCAATAACCCATGAACATTTAAGTTGAATAAAGAACAAGAAACTAGCAGTTTTCACCTCATAATTTTATTATAATAGGTAAGCTAAAAATAATGCCTGATGTTTTAAGAGATTTGTGCCCTTAAAAATATACTGAGAAAAAACAGAGTACTGAAAAGAAGTTATTAAAATATGGTGAAGAGACAGGTGCAGGATTTGAGCAGGGAGAATTTGGCTACAAAGTAATGAATGTATGGGTTCTCTATTCACTGTGTAAACACCCAGAAACATGCATTTGCGATGAAATGATCAGAAATCTAAGGCGTTAAGTGGAATAGCTGGTAGGTTTAAGAGTGGTGATATGATAATGCCACCATCAGTTGCAGACTTTCAAATGACGTTTTAAATGATTTGTAAAGGCTATGGAGAGAATGATGTTGCCAGTGAATTCAGCTTTCTCTCATCAATGTTCCCCTACTCTTTTCATAGATCAGAATGTAAGGAGACAGGTTTCATGTGTGAAAGATAATTACTCCAAAACAAAATTGGGAGGCAAAAGCAACAATTACAGGTATCAGAGGACCTATTTGAATCTCAGGACTTGGGATATTTTTAAAGGGAGGAGTTAGTTATTACAAAAAAATAGTTTAAAAATGTGACATTTAATATCTAAACAAAGGAAGCCACTAAGTTGATGAAAACTGCAGCTAGTAACAGATGAACAATGTGTCAATGGCCCACAGCAAGAAAGGCTGACAGATGATGTGCAGATAATTTGAGCTTCATTCTGAATTTTGTCTGCTACACATATTCATAATGTCTTTGTTCCATTTGTCTTCTGCTGTAGCTGCACTATCACTAATGGCCTTTCTACACTTCGAGCAGTGCAGCATGTGTTTACAACTGCACTCAGTGATACCAAGCCCAAACCCCAGGAGATTAATCCAGAGTTCTTGCACAGTGGCCTATGGTAGAATGCTCCATTGTGGAGCCATTCAGGACTGGGTTGTGGTGCCTAAGCATTGCTAATATGCCGGCCTTGTTCTGGTATTTGTACATTTTAGCAGTGCTTAAGTAAAAATTATCTTTTTAATTGCTCTTAGGTAAAAAGAAAAGTGGCAAAATGCAGTTGTAGTAGCTGCAATGAAAAGCTTATGACTAAGATTGAATTGGGACCATATTTAAGATCTTCTCTAATATTGTCACTTAAAAAGCCAACTGATACTCTAACCTTGTTGTTCTGTGATTTACTTGAGCTTCTTTCCTTAGTTTACCAAATCTTTCTATTTAATTATCTTATTCAACATCCTGTAGCTACATAATGAAAATAAATCCCGATTTTCAAACTATATTGCATATGTATTCTGGTATCTTTTTAACAAGAAACACCTAAGTTTTACAGTTCTTTTGTTGAAAAATTCTCCAAATGCTACTAAGTCCAAGTTAATTATTCTTTGCTTTTTCCAGAAAAATAACTCTTAGGGAAAATTATAATTTTTCTCATAATGGTGCTCCTGAAAGTACTTTTCTACACTACTCCCAACTGATGCTTAATGTTCTGTTTCATGATGGAAAAATATGAATTGTTGCAATCCCACAAAATAATTAGGTTAAAATATCTACAGAACTCAAAACTGATTTGCAAAAAAAAAGTTTACTTTTTCCATCTTCAAGTCACACAAAAAAGAAATATCTGAGCACCGGAATTCAATTCAGAAGCAAAATGGAAAAGCAAAATAAAATTGAAAAATAACATTCAATAGACTTTTTTTCCCTTCTAGTATGCGTATATTGTGAAAGTACTACTTGGGGAACTGAGTAATTTCAAAAGTGTTTTCCACAGGGAGAGACATTCTTTTGCCTTCAGGTTTGTACAACTACTTCAACTACTTTTAGTTTATAGGTTACTGAAAAGTCACAGGCACTCAGATTAACAAATGGATATGGGCTTCATGTGTGGCTATTATCTCTTGAAATTTAACCCAATTTGCACCAAATTAATGCCTTGAATGAGACTGTTGTATTTGAATGGCAGATGTCAGTAAAACAACGTTGACAGTAGTAAGTATAGGACAAAAATTGTTTGAAAAAATGGCTGTCAGAAGGAGGACAGCTATAGTTCTGACCATCTTAAGACTATGGGATATGACTGACAGAGTTCACTTGCCTATTTTCACTCACATGGATGGTCATTAGACAATATACAATCTAAGATTTTAAAGTGGCCCATGTGATGATAACTTATAAGGTGTAAGGTAATGTTTTAATTGGTACGAGTATTTCTTTTTACATGATCCATTTTATTTTAGATGATACCTAAAAAGAAAGAGAGGAAAAAAATTAGGGATTTAGGGAGCAGCTCTTAGGGAAAGTTGTCTTCTGTAAGAGAGAGAGTAGGTTGTAAGGGTGTCTAGCTCACGGGCCACGTGCAGCCCAGGATGGCTATGAATGCGGCCCAGCACAGAATGGTAAATGGATTTAAAATCTTTGTTTGTGCTCATCCATTTTCATTAGTGTCTGCGTATTTACTGTGTGGTCCAAGACAACTCTTCTCCTTCCACTGTGGCCCAGAGATGCCAAAAGTTTGGATACCCCTGGATAGGATAAGTTCTTCCTAAATATCATGTTTCTTTTGTCATATTTACAGCGTTTTTGTCAGTTGAGTGTTTTTCTATAATTTATTTATAATGATTAAAATAATATTTAATGTTTTTATCTAGCAGCAAAATAAACATGAATTAATTCTAGAAAATTGAGAATGAAGAAAATATATAGATGAGTATCAATGACTGCTTATAAATAATATGTATTTTTTAAATTTATTTTTATTGTATTTTTCATTGCCATTTATTCCCTTTATATCCCCTCCACTCCACAATCACCACATCATGTTGTCCATATTCATGAGTCCTTTTCCTCTGTCCTTCTACCTGGCAACTGCCCCGCACAGCTGTCAACCTGCTCATTCTGTTGTTGTTCATAAATAAAAGTAAATTTAGATTTTGTTCACTTTTGTAAGGCATTTTACTAAAATTAAAATTAAAAGTTTTTTCCCGAGGAATGATTTTAGTATGATACTATTTTTATTTCTAAGACATAAAAATGTTAACACTTAGTGATAAGACTTCACACTTTTTTCAGTGCTTGTTAATTTTTACACATAGGTAAGCACAAAAATTATTTTAGCACAGTATCATAGTGTCTATGATGTTTTGTAACTTTTCAAAACAAATATTTTCTAAATATTTCTCCATGTTATTAAATACTTTTACAGCATAGCTTTTGGTATTTAGCCTTTTCTTGAATGCCATAATTTTTAAACAAATCTCTATTATTTCACAATTAATTTTTCTCTGAGATAAATAAGACTAAATTATATAAAATTATATCTAGATTCATAAATGTTTAAACACATTTCAATAAGCTCTCCATTTTTTATGACCCAGAACACTTTAAATTGCATGGGTTATTGCTTCTTCTTTTAATACTAAAAAACAAATTTACCAAGTGTATTTGACCTCAACTCTTTTCATCAGGCATTTCTCCTTTGATTAATTTAGAAATTGTTTTCAATTGTTTAGACTACTTGACCATATTTTTTTAACATTTTTTAGTTAATTTTGAAAATTATTTATTTTTCCAGAGAACTATTTCATTTAAAACTTATGAGTTTCTATTAGGGAGTAAAATACTGTATTTTTTTAAAGCTCTATGTCTGGCCTCTTTTTCACTTCAAGTTTTGTAACATTTAACAACCATTTTTTTCATTAGGTTTAGCAAAGTGATATTTTGATTTTTGGTGGCTCTGGAAGAATGCAAAGGACAGTAATTGTTAACAAATAGTGGGGACTATATGGTACCTATTTATAGTCGTTGGGGGTGACCATTAGTAGTTGTGACCAGTGCCAGTGGTTATAGACCTGACTCTGATTGGAACAATCACCAAGGTCCTCCACTGAGAGACACAGAGGAGATGGCTACCCTGGGGGTCTCAGCTCAGGTCGTCCACCTGTGAGGGGATGGAATCAACTTTTATTATATACTTAATATGCTTGCAAAGAATAAAAATAAGGTTGTTGTTCTGTTACTATATATGTTACTGAGAATTTTAATAATAGATTTTAACCAGGAATTTAATAAGGCATTGGCTAATTGTGAATTTAGCTTAGCTAATTAATTAATTAATCAATCAAACATTTTTTGAGTATCTTCTATGTACCATGTACTGAGGTATTTGTGAGGAACGTTAAAGTAAAGGAAATGTAATCTTTCTTTCCAAGGAGTTCATATGCCAAAGAAGAAGATATAGGTATAGATATTTACAATGTGATGTGAAAAAAGTCACAACTGGAATGTATACAAAATGATATGGAAGCACAAAAAATATTCTTCTTTTTAGAGAATTCACAGAGAAGTTGACAGAAGTAGTGAAACAAATGAGAATAGGATCCATTTACCTTAAATGTGGTACTTAAGGAAAGGGAAACTCGCCGAGACTCCCAAGATCTGGTTGTGTATACAGACCATGCTGGGAGATCTAATAGGATTCAAATTGAGAATGGAATGTATGTGGCCAGATTCCAGTATTTGAACTTTAACACAGAGGTAAAGGTAAGGCAGGATAACGTAATCATTAACGGCAGCTTCAGATACCTGTGCAGAATGCATCCGGGGCAGGCACTCTGTCTCGTTCGCCGTCGCATTCTCTTTAGAAAAAAGAGGTCTCGTACATGTCAGACATGCAATACGTAAATGCTGACTGAATGAAATTCAACTCCAATTATGGACCATTATCTAAAGACAAAATATCCCACTGTGCGTGAGAGCACTTTGCCGTTTCTGATGATAGGTCTCAGTCCTCAAATAGATGCACTGAGAAGAACCAGCACCCTTTGATTTGAGAATTATTCCCTTAAATTTGATTATATCCATAGTCCATATCATTTTATAATAAATGATTCTTTTCACAAGTGAATCAATAAAAGGCTTAGAAGAATTCATTACACTACACATTACTGTGGCTTTATGAAGAGCTTTTAAAATGTTGACTAATGCTTCAATCTTTCCAAGAATGAGAAAGTTATATACAGTGCTGCCGCCACACAGATAAACAAAAACGTGTTTATACAGATTTGGGGAAGCATAGTTAACAAAAGTAATGTTTTATGTATGGGGTTGTTAATTCTCTTTTTTGGCTCTAGAATCCCAAATAATTAGAGAAGCAGTATGGTCATTTTTATTTTGTATAACTGTTTCTCTGCTTGTATGACAAAGATTAAATAAAAAATAAAAATAAGTTTATATCAGATTTATTTCGGTAATCAAATTTTTAGCAGGTGTACATCAATCCCCTTCATTGATGGTGCAGTAAAACAAGAAGTACTGCAGAATGAGGTTTATGACATGAGTGAAAAATGTCTGAAATTTTAACTGAATGGGAGAGTTTTAAGTTTTGGGTTGTATACATGTTTTTTGTAACCAAATTCTTTGAAAAATAATGCTGAATGTATATGTTAAATATAATACAATTTATTTAAATATTGCATGACAGAGATATTCTTTGATCGATTTTGTACCAGTGGGAATTTATCCACTGTATTAGCACAGTTTCACGTGTTTCTGTTAGGCAGGGGGCAAAGAGGGAAGCAGGGGTGGCATGACAGAAATGGAATGGCCTGCAATGGGGACCAGTTTATTTATTTTAATTAGGTGGTAGGCAGAGTTATTTTATTTTAAATTTAACAAGGAGTTAGGAGGTTATTTTGAAATTTATCCTTATCCCACTCACCAGATCATTACTCTTCACTCTCTTTTACAAAACCACATAGATTTATAGCCCATAAATTATTTTTTCTCTCAGATTTATTGTAAAATGCTTTTTAATCCTAAAGAGAAAAGTAAGGTGATATGTGTTTTAAATAAAATAAAAATTTGTCTTTAGGCTAACTTGCAGGTTAGTAATAAAATACATAGCTGCGGTTTATATGAGCAAACCAATCTGCTTCCTGAGTGGATACGCAACTGTTAAAACTGTAGCTCAGTGTATTAAATAGTGTTTGGAAAAGGCCCCTTGGTTATTTGCAAACCATGTTTAGTTTTAAACTTAATATTTTGAGCCCTGGGGAAGGAGATCACCATAAACTCATCTCATCTGTCAAATAGACAAAACACCAGAGGATTCTGGTACTCTAAGAAATGATTTGGGAACCGGTTACCAAAGATGATAAGAACTAAAGCAGATTTGGAGAAGTTTTAATATGGCTTAGTTTAAAAGTTGAAGTTGTTAGTGAAGTGCTAATGTCACTGATAGGCTATAAAATAAGAGGGGAAGTTCTGGATACTTTGTGTGGCTTGCTATAGGTCATTTCTGATAGAGGCTTGCTTGTACCAATTTTTCTGTGTAGTACCACTAATTTGCAAATTCTAGGACAAATGGTATTTTGCCAATGTCTTGACTTTTTGAAATCCCAATTAAGATAACTAATTAAGTAGGAGTATAATATCTCAGGCACATCTGCAACAGTGACTTGAGTCATTACCATATGAGAATATCATGACTAAAAGTAATATTAAACCTCAAGTAAAAAATTTTTACCAAAATCCAGTGAATGCTGATTGAACCCGATTCAAGTTCAAAACATAATAAAGCATGGTAGTTTGTCATATAAATAAATGCTGCATATAGACATGCCCACGGATATATGCATTTTAATGTTGTATTTGTTTGGGATTATTTAAGTCAAAAGATTTTAAGGCTAGGAATTGCCACCAGGATTGTGCTAATCTAGTAAGTATTCTGCATGTTGTAAGGGGCAGGTTGTTACCAGTTCTGTTCTTATATTCCCCCTGGGGTGAAGACTCAAGAAATCAATTCATTCATTACTTTATCATTTTTATGGCTACAAATAACTCATTATTTCTAAATCACACTCATCCTAAATATATTAACCAATTAAAAATGAATATATGTATTTTCAATAATGTGTCTCAGGGGAAATATTTTAAGACATAATATCACTCAAATGAAGAAAAAAGCAAAAAAAAAATCCTTAATTCTGGTTAAGCAGATCTCTTAATTTGTACAATTTAGATTTAGATATGATAGTAAAAATTTCATGGATGGCCAAAGGGAATAGAAAAAATAATGCAGCCTAAGAGCTAGTATTTATGAAAACAATATTCCAGTCACTGCTGTAAGCTCCTTAGATAAACTAATTTGTTTCACTCCTACAAAACACTAGGAGAAAGATACCGTTATACTTTACACCAGTGAAGATGTGGCACAGAGATTTTAATTGCTCAACCATCACATCGAATAAGCAGTAGAGCCAAGTTTCTAAACCAGCCCCTTTGAGTAATGAGCTTCTGCTTTGACCACTCTCATCTACAGCCTGCGACACCCAACTTTAAGGAGTATGGGCAGGAATCAGTTAGGTTTTCCCCCTTAATCCCTCCGAGAAGAGCCTCTTGTATAAACAATGCCTCATAAATGTTAACTTCTAAGATTATAATAATGATGTGATAATTAGAGTTTGTGATCCCTTAGAAATTCCATTTTTGGATAGTGTGACATAAATAAACCTAGAGATCTCAAAAGTATACATTTGGTCACATTTGGTTATAACTTTGTTTTAATTATTTCCCGTCACTGTGTAAAATTCCCATTTGTTAATAAGGCAACAGCATTTATAGAACATTTGTATTATGTGTAAATGATGCTCACAGATAATGCTTTGCCTTAGAGAAGCTTATATTTAACTTGATAAGTCAGAATATTTTACTTGTATAGAACATCAAGTATTTAAAGTCAGCATAAAACAGTTACAAATTAATTTAGAGCCAACCATACCTATGTAATAAAAATTCACATTTGTATTGCTTGCCTGGCAGCACAAACGTAGAACTCACATTTATTTGCATGATGTTAGTCTCCGAAATATTCTCACATTTGATCCCCAACCATCTTTAGTTACTTAAATATCTTGAGCTGCAGATGTATTTTAATGGCTACTAGACATCCCTATTTGTAAATTCCATAGTTGACTTATTCTCAAACTTCCCAAATCAGGCAGCTTACTTTTTTTACTGAAACTCAGCACTTTTTACTCTATTTTCTTTCTTTTTAACTGCAAAATGATGTATTGATAGTACTTTTAATTACCTTACAAAATTTACACATTTCTTCCATTTTGAGGAAGACAGATAATATATTTAATTTGCATCTGTATCCTAACACTTAGTGCAGTGCCTAGCTCATAGTAGACACTCAATAAATATTCGTGGAACAAAATACATCCTGCTTTTATAGCAGAAGAAACTGAGGCTGAGGGAAATTGACTAGTGTGTTAGAACAAAGTGGTTTGAAAATGTCGACAGAGAAAGTAAGGAAAAAGCAGAATATCAGTTTCATTATGCAAGTGTATCTAAAACACACACAAGCCAAGATGTAACATAGTCTCTTGACAAGAAGAAACTTTAGCAATGTTCTAAATTTAATTACAATGGGCTGAAGAATGAGAGAAGATACAGCCCTTAGCCTTTTGATAGTTGGGGGCCAGCTGACAAAGATTGCTCAAATTCCCAAAAGTGTGCTGGAGCTTTGAATCAATACCCAGGACTATCCAACCACTAGATGGGCCATCACATCCTGCATATGCATAGACTTTTAGGACTATTACCTGTGACCAATCAAAAGTAGCAAACATTTCTTAATAAAAGACTATGCTCCTATCACAGTACTGCCTTGCTTTAACTTATCCTGCCTTCTTAAATGTAGCCAGCATAAACTCTTTCAAAAGAACTTACATTGCTCTTCCCCAAAACATACTATAAAAAAATCTCTCCTTAACTCCAGGGTGGCAGACATGTTGTCTTTTCCACCTAGGGCTGTGGATGGTGATTTAGACTTCAGAGTCTAAAGGGTCTTCATTTAGACCCTTTATGGACTAATAAACCCTTTCTTTTAAAAAGACTTTTAGCCATAGAAGTTAAGGTTTTTGTTTAATACTCTCTGCTGGTACACCTTTTTCTCTCCTTGTTTTGCCACAATTCCCATCAGATAGCAGTGCCGGCCCTGCTCACCATCCTTGTAGTAATCACCTTCCCAAATGAGGTTTTCAAGTCTTTAAAGCAACAATTTTCATCCTTTTTCTTTTTTTAAAGATTTTATTAATTTATTTTTAGAGAGAGGGAAAGTGAAGGAGAAAGAGAGGGAGAAATATATCAATGTGTGGCTGCCTTGCATGTGCCCCCTACAGGCGACCAGGCCCACAACCCAGGCATGTGCCCTGACTGGGAATCGAACCCACAACCCTTTGGTTCACAGGCAACACTCAATCCACTGAGCTACACCAGCCAGGGACGATTTTCATTCTTTTTCATCTCATGGTACACATAAACTAAATTTGCAGAGCACACCAAAAAAATCTATTATAATTTTTGCCAATCTGACAAAAATAGGTATAATTTTGATTCACAGCAACAGCTATTGTTGTGTTGAATGTTGTCATTTTTTTATCTGACAACCTAAAGGAAAATAAGTCAGTGTCCCTGACTAAATAGTCAGGTATTTAATGTTTTAAAAATTCTTGTGGCACACAGATTGAAAACCACCACTTTAGAGAAATGAAAAGTATGGCTATTTTTTAAATAATTGGTATTTATGTTTTAAATAGAAACAGAATTAATCAAGTAACTTGTCTTCAGATATTTTACATACATTTCTAGTTAGAAGCCCCATGTTGGATTATAGATTATGAACACCACAGAAGATACACCTCAGTAAGTTTTGAGGAAACACTAAGATTTACTTTGGCATTGACCCTCTGAATTTCATAGAGAAAATGTCGAATTCCTGTTTTGCTCACGGCAGAGCAGAGAGACTTTCCTGCAAGCCTATGCTGAGCTTGACTCCCAAAAGGGAGTGTGAACCACAATTAAGGGTTTCTGTACCTGGGTTTAATTCCTCACTAGAGGGTTTTCTTTCTTTCTCTTTTTTTTTAAATTTAACCTCAAGAAGGGGATCTATTAATCCCTCCCCTAATGAGATAAATATAACCCTGCCCTGGGATGTATACAAAACAGAAGCCCTGAGATAAAACTTTTCTTGGTTCTATTTAACCTTTGATGGAGGAAGATAAATTTTTAGCTAATGAAGTTTCTTCTTAAGCAAAAGCTATTCTGATGATCTTGTTTTAATGTTCCAAGTATCTGGTTGTTTTTGAAGACCATGGTGACTTCCTAGAAAACTCACAAAATATAAGTAATTTTTGGCCTTCAGCACATAATTGTCAACTTGCCTTTTTTTAAGCTGTTATGTCAGATGATGCACACTGGCCTTGCATTCAAAAATACTAGTTTGAGTCCCATTCCACGTGCATGGGACCCTTGTGCCATTCCTCCTACCTCGGGGAGTTCTCATGGAGATGGCTGTCTCCTATTTTTCCAGGTCTCATGTGGTGCTGACTTTCTCTGTCTGCTGAAATGTTGCAGTTACAGGTCGACAAGTTAGAATGTCCCGTCATTCCCTAATTTTATGGCCCGAACAATTCATACCATCACATAATTTGTTTCCAAAGTATTATTTACACAAGAAATGTATCTTGCACACAAAGGCTTGGAGTGATATAATTTATAGAATTGCATTATATAACATAACTATAATTCCCGAATATTAGATATTCCCTCTCACTGAGCTCACTAGTATTGTTTCTGGACATCACTGCCTTTCTGTTCCTCAGAGCCTATCTGTGGTGAATTTTGTGTGTCAGCTTTGCTACGTCATGGTGCCTGGTTGGTCAAGCATTAGTCCCGATGTAGCCGTGAAAGTGTTTTGTAAATATGATTAATATTGAGAATCACTCGACTCTAAGTAAAGGAGATTAGCCTTCCTAATGGCAGTAGCCCTTAGTTAATAAATTGAAAGCCTTAAGAGTGAAAACCGAGGTTCCCTGGAGGAGAAGCCTTCTGCTTTGATTCTGTGACACAGAAATCCTGCCTGGGTTCTTGCCTGCTGACCTGCCCTGCAGATTTCAGACTCATGACTGTGGCTTTCATTCTTACCTGAATTTCCAAGCCTACAGATTTTAGACTTGATGGCACTGTAACCATGTGAGCTCATTTTTTAGAAAATAAATATCTTTGCATATACATATTTTTATTTGTTCTGGTTTTCTGTCAAACTCTACATGATATGTCTTCCCTTCTACAACTCGTTCCCATTACTCAGTTTTCCTTACTTTTCAATGTAGTATAAAATGGTTTTCTAATCCCTACTCTGCTCTTCACCTACTCTCTTTATTTTTAATTGCAGTTAACATACAATATTATATTAATTACCAGAGTCTAACATAGTATTTAGACATTTATATAACTTGTGAATTGATTGCCCCTTCCCATCTGGTGACTGTCAATTCAATCTCTGTCTCTGTGAGTTTGTATATCTATGAGTTAGCATATCAGAAAAACTCATTGTTTTTTGCTTGACAATGAACTATTAGCTGCAGAGCCCATGTAGTTTAGTGACGTAGAATAACTGTCAGAGACATTGATATGTCATCTGTCTCTGTGTCTCACCAACCTCTGTGAGCTCTTCGCTGGAAGCTCTATGAAGTTTGTTTATCTGTGACTTAAATTATGCCACCTGCTTCAAAAGGTAAATGTATCAACAGAATTGAACTACCTTTACCTGTATTGCATATCTAAATAGCTTCCAATAAAATATCTTTCTAAAACAACTAAGCCCAGTATCTTCTCCTGCTCTAGTTGTAAGTCCTTACTGTCACTTCTTCAAAAACAAGATTTGTCATAACTTAGAAGAGTTTGTTACTATATAGTGAAAAGAGCAGAGAGGCATCTGTAATCATCTGGGATATTGGCCTGTAGTTCCCTTTTCATCTGGTGTCTTTGCCTGGCTTTGGTATCAGAGTAAGGCTGGCCTTATAGAAGTTATTTGGAACTGTTTTTTCCCCTTGAGGTTATTGGAAGAGGTTGAGGAGGATTGGCATTAATGTTTCTTTAAATGTTTGGTAGCATTTACCAGTGCAGCCACTGGGCCCTGAGCTTTTCTCTTTTAGGAAGTTTGATTATTGATTTAATCTCTTTACTAGCTTTAGGCCTGTTTCAGATTTTCTCTTTCTTTATAATTTGGTTTTTGTAGGCTGTATATTTCTAGGATTTATCCATTTCTTCTAAGTAATCTAACTTGTTGGGGTATGTTCATAGCAGTCTCTTATCATTTTTATTTCTGTAGTATCAGTTATAATGTCTCTTCTTTCATTTCTAATTTTGTCTGTCTTTTCTGTTTCTTAGTTAATCTAGTTAAAGTTGTTAATTTTGTATATTTTTTCCAAAAAAGTTTTATTTCCATTGTGCTTTTTCTACTCTCTATCTTATTTTTACTCTAAGCTTTATTATTTTTCTTTGTTTGTTCTTTTTACTTCCAAGTTCCTAGAGGCATAAAGTAAAAGAGTTAGTTTAAAATATTTCATCTTTTCTAATATAGGCATTTTTTTTCTATAAATTTGCCTCTTCGAACTACTTTTGCTATATCTCACAAGTTTTGATATGTTGTGTTTTGGTTTTATTTGTGGAGATATTTTTCAAATTTGCTTTTGATTTCTATGTTGACCTTTCGTTTTTCAAATGTTGTTAAATTTCCATGTATTTGTATATTTTCTAGATTTTTCTTTTTTAAAGATGTTATTAATTTATTTTTGGAGAGAAGGGACGGGAAGGAGAAACATCAGTGTGTGGTTGCCTCTCATGTGCCCCCTACAGGGGACCTGGCCTGCAACCCAGGCCTGTGCCCTGACTGGGAATAGAACCAGAAACCCTTTGGTTTGCAGACCAGCATTCAGCCACTGAGCCACACCAGCCAGGGCAATTCTAACTATTATTGAAAGTCAAATATTGACATCTCACAATATTTCTGTTGTTACATATTTATTCTTTAGTTCTATTAATACTGCTTTATATATTTAGGTATTTTGATGTAATATATATAGTTGTATATGTGTGTGTGTGTGTGTATGGTGTACTGTTGCAGACAGCATATAGTTGGATCCTCTTTTGTTTTTTAAAATTACTATTATATTTAATCCATAGAGCCACAGAATGCCATTTCATGAGTGAATTTAATTCTTTTACATTTAAAGTAATTACAGATAGGGAAGGATTTACTATTTTCATTTTATTAATTATTTTCTCTTTCTTTTAGTTCTTTTGTTTCTGTTGTTGTCTTATTTTGTGCTTTGATTTTTTATTTAAGTACTTTGATTCCTTTTTCTTTTCCTCTTGTGTAACTTCTATATGTATAAATTGTGTGGTTGCCCGTGTGTCTTACATAACATGTTTTAGTTATAACAGTCTATAAGCTGATAATACTTTACATCAATCACGTATACAAACTTTACACTTTTGTTCCTCTGGTATGCTTGTGTTTGATAATAAAATTTATATCTATTTATATTGTGCATTTGTTAGCATATTTTTATAGTTATAGATATTTACCATGCTTTTTCTTTTAAACTTCATACTTAAATTGCAAGTAATTTTTACATCATCATATAGTACTATAGTAGTCTGTATGTCTATATATTTATCTTTACTGGTGAATTTTACACTTCCATATGTTATTCTGTTGCTATTTGGCACCCATTTATTTCAACTCAGAGAATCCCTTTTAGATTTCTTTTAAGTCAGGTTAGTGGTGAAGGACCCTGTCAGCTTTCGTTTGGGAGAGTCTATCTCTCCCACATTTTTGAAGGACAGCTTTGCTGGATGTGGCAATCTTGTTTGGCAGTTTATTTTCAATTTTTAATTTTTATATTTTTAGCTCTTTTCTTGTATCATCCAACTCCCTTCTGGCTTGCAAAATCTCTGAAAACTCTTTGGTAGCCTTATAAGGGTCTCCTTTTGTGTGACAAATACCTTTTCCCTTTCCGCTTTCAAAATTCTTCCTTTGTCTTCGGACAATGTGACCATTATATAATTGGTGTGGATTCTTTAAGTTCCTTTTTTTGTGATCCTTTGGACTTCATTGTGTGGTATTCATTGACGTATCCTTATTTGGGGAAATTTTGGTGATTCTTTTTTGAATAAACTTTGTGGTTCTTTCTCTTCCCCTTATTCTTCTTGGACTCCATAGTGTGTTATTGTTTGGTTCAATGGTATTTCATAAGTCCCTTACACTTTCTTCATTATTTTTCTTTCTATTTACATTTTTGCTCCTCTAAATAATTTCAAATGAACTGTTTCCCTGTTTGCTGATTTTTTTCTTCTACTTTATTTAGTCTTGGGTAAACATCTCTATTGATTTTTTTTTTAGTTTAGTTATCGCATTCTTTATAGATTCCTGTTTCTTTTTATAATTTTCTCTCTCTTTCTTGAAATTCTTACTTTGTTTATGCATTGGTCTCCTGAGCTCATTCAGCATTTTTTCATGGTGGTGGTTTTTAATTCTCTGTCAGGAATTTATGTGTTAATCTCATTAGAGCCACTTTCTGGAGTTTTATCTTCTTTTTTTAAAATTTGTTTGGATTATATTTTTTCTGCTTCTTCATTTTCCTTGCCTTTTTGTGTTGGTATCTACAAATTGGAGGGAAAAAAACTGCCATTACTTCTCCACTAATGAGGAGGTGTCAGACAAACAGTCATTCAATCAACATTTGAGTATCACATAAGGCACAGGTAGCAAATGAAGGGTCTGCAGGCCAAATCCGGCCCTCCACCTTGTTTTATCCGGCCCTGCACCTTGTTTCTACCTGGCAGCAGCACCGACCTCCTTGCCCCTAGTTAAAGAGTAGTTACATTTATATAGTCCTAAAATTACATTTGGTCCTTTGAAGGCAACCACAAGGCTGATATGGCCCCTGGTGAAAATGAGTTTGACACCCCTGACATATGGGTACTCAGAGTATGGTACAATGTGGTAATGAATAAATAAACTAGGCAAACTCCCAAACATTGTATAGTTTAATGAGGAAAGGCTGATGCATAGGTAGATGACTACTATATGCTGTGATATGTTAAATGCTCTATTGAAGCATTAGATGAGCACTATTTGAGAATAAAGGTTGGACACCTTACCAAGAATATGTGGTTAAAAAAGGATTTGAGGTAATATATGAGCTGTGCACTGAAGGACATATGAGACATTATATGCTTAAGTAGGAAAATGAATATTTTAGATGTGGAAGGATCTTGTGGCCAAGTTAACAGTTGTGAAACATCAGGGGAGTAGAAACAATATCTGGATAGTTGATAAAGCAGAAAGTTGGTAGTTAAGAGATAAGAAAAGTAGAGGCCTTAGAGGACCTTTCATCCCATACTAAGGAGTTTGAATTTTTTCTTAAGGACCCTAGGGATTTATCAAAGTTATTTCATCAGATTTGACTTTTATAAAGATCATGATACTTGGTGAGTCAGGCATAGATTGAAGAGTAAACCATTGCAGAACAGGACATAGGTTTGTAGGTGTTTTCAGTATGTCAGGCAAGAATCGATGGGCCTGTTCTAACAAGTTGTGGTGAGACTGGGCAGAAGATGAATTTTGGAGATATTGCATACAAATTATACACATGTGGATGATTAGGAAGGAGGAAAAGACAAAAAGTGTTTAAAGAAGGCCACAGCTGTACGATTGAAATAGCTGTATTGCCCAACCTAAGCTTTAAATTTGTTATCTTTCACAGGAAAACTTAGGTCTCTTTATCTTCCTTCATCCACAGCTTCGACATTCTGACAATACTTAACTTGTGTGTCCTTATTGTCTAAATACTGTGATCTGAGATTTTTATATATGCATATATGTGTTTATACAGACACATTTGTGGTTGATTTGGGGAAGGGGGTTACATATTAGAATCTGGCTCCAATCTAATGTGCAACTACACTAGCATATCATTTTGAGAAATACAAAGCAAATACAAAATTTGGATATTTGGAAACCAAAGAAGCACACCCAAGAAGAAGTAGCAAATATTATTTTGTTGATCCTTTGTAGAGCTGACTCAATCGAATGAAAAAGAAAATGAAAATATAGAGGAGTTGAATCCTAGTTGCAGCTTTGCTATAGCCCATCTGTCTAATGCTAAGCAGGTGACATTAATTTCTACAATGCAGTTCCTCTGTCCCTACAGTAATGAGGTTAGGCTAAATGGTTTTTAAAACTACCTCCTGCTTTTAAAGTTCCTCCAAGGGTTTCCTGAATAAATAGATGTACTGGTGCCACCACTGCCCTAAATACTGGAAGAGGGGCACATATTTCTGGTATTAACTTGTATGAAAATCAACATTATATGAAAATGTTATATAAAATTATATACAAAATAAACAAGGGTTTGCATAATTGAACCTGAGCTACAGAACAACCTTTTAGTACACATTAGTCTGTCTATCCATTCTTGAGCATTTATTTAGAACTATTTTACAAGGTAATTTGAAGCACTCAATTTGAAGTATAGAAATTCTTGCCTTCTCCTTTAAACAATAACAGGAATAAGCACACAAGGCCTATATAAATTAGAAACATATGCCAGGTGACAACAAAATGTAGATAAAAAATACACTCATTATAGTGTGTAAATAGTAATACTATATGTGACCCACTGCATAATTTTATGAGGAGAAAATCAATAATATATAATCACATAAAGAGCACTATATTTATGCAATTTTATGAGTCCTCAAATTCTGAAATCTAGGTCCTTCATCCATATACATAGACCTAGGATTAAATTTGATGTAAATGCATGTGCCATGACTATAACAGCTAAAGATTTGTCCCCATAATTCATTGTAAGTAGGAAAAAATAATTAGACATTCACAGAAAAAAAATATTTTAAAAGGCCAAGCTTTTATAACTGAGTAAATGGCAGTGCAATTTTAATTAGGAAAGTAGGAATTTGAGTCCAGGTTCAATCACTTTCTAGTGTACATAGCCTTAGAAAAATCCCTTTATTTTGGGGGAGCCTTATTCTCACCTATAAATGAGAATAACAATATCTAGCTTTCAAGTCTGTTGTAAAGATTTAATTATATAATTTACAGAAAAAGTGCTACAATATACAGAAAACCTGCCCAAAATGGCTTAAAATGAAATAAAATTTAGAATTTCAAGTAACTGGAGACTATAACTGATTAACTCGAGTTCAATTTATAAAATCAAGAATCTGGCCCCTGGCTGGTGTGGCTCAATGGACTGAACACCGCCTGTGAGCCAAAAGGTCACCAGTTCACTTCCTTGTCAGGGCACACGCCTGGGTTGTGGGCCAGGTCCCCAGTTAGGGGTCTGCCAGAGGTAACTCGCACAGCAATATTTCTCTCCCTCTCTTTATTTCTCCCTTCTCCTCTCTGAAAATAGATAAAACATATATTTTTAAAAATCTGTATTTAATGTAATTTTTCCCTGGTTTGGTCTTATTGTCTATCAGTCTTACTCTGTGAAATGACAGATGGAGCTATCCACAGTCATCGCTGAGCATTTCTGTAGCTAATAATCCTAATAAAAATAAAATTCTCTGTCCCCCCAATAATTCGAGCAGGTTCTTGGAGCTAACTTGCTTGTCTGAGTTAGGGTGTCAGGTACCAGTTACTGACTCATATGTTTAGTTGGACGGATGAACTCATGTGCTCGGAGTAAGTGGGAGTGGTCTGTTATAATAAGAATGCATTTTGTAAAGTTCCTACTATAGGAAGTGTGATTAATCAAAGACTTCAACTCCTATGCTTTCAAAGTTGTCACTGACTTTACACCAAGTCTATACCTCGCATTGGCTGCTCCTAGTTAGGAGCCAGTGCAGTGAGGATACCGAGACAAACCCAGTTCTAGGAGGGCCATGCCTCCTGTGTTGGCCAAGAGTGGCACAGGGACTCTCTCACAACTTGGTCGAATCTGCCACTACAGAGCTGACTATGGCACATGTACTCAGCATTCTCTCTCTCTTTTCTTTACTCTGTGTTCAGACTGGTATATCAATCTGATGACTCACCCAGTCTTTCTTTTGTAGCCCCCTACTTGCTTTCCCACAGGTATTTCTTCTAACAAAATCCTTGCACATTTAATTCTGTTTTGGACAACTGCTTTTCTGAGTACCTGGATTTATATAGATGGTCGCAGAATAGGAGAAATTAAGGGTCTGTTCCACATTAAGGTAGTACATGTTCCCAGAATGCAAAAACAATAGAGGGTATTGCCTACAATGGTATGTTAGTCTATAAACTAGTCAGTTATAGTAATTTTTGTTTTTGAAAGTTTTGCTCTATATATTTTATAAGAGTAATGTTATAATTAGTTTATTCCAGCATTCCAGTAGAATAATTGTAATAACTACTTAAGAATAAAACTTTGATATGTCCTTGAATAATAACTACCACATTCTACATCTGAATGCATCTAAAATTATTTTAAAAATTGTCAGGGGTCACTGAGTATAGTGGTTTTCAAATCAGAGAGTGTATGAGAACTACCTGAAAATTTTCCTGAGTGCAGACCATATCTAGACCTGCTGAGTCAATATCTCAGGGAAATTCTAGCTATGTGTATTTTGAAAATTTTTTCATGCAAGTCCAATACCTAATTTTGGCTAAGATTTCGTGGCCAAACAAATATCTTTATGTACTAAGTAAACAACAACAACAAAACTAGGAACTTAAGAATTTTAAAGGGACTTGCCCAAGGGCATGTCTGAGGTGATTATATTAGAAGTAAAAATATGGTGAATCCTTACTCTCATTCACTGCTCTTTTCCGAATTATTAAAATGCCCTAACTCATGCTTTATCTTATGTCCCTCCTGCTTGTTCTCTGGCCTCTTGAATCACTGGTCTGCTTTAATATTGTACTTTCTATAAATCTGCTTCTTTTTAGGGCTTGTGAAGAACCTGTTTTCTACTCTGTGAAACAAACTTTATTGTCTTCTTTTTATCAAAATGAATAAACAAGTTTCATATTATGGGCTGTCCCAGACTCCATCTAATTTTGTACCGATGGAAAAAGTTTGTCTTGACAAGGGAACTTCTTAATGAGTAAAATCATTTTAACTGTAAAAGAACATTTGTCTTACTTCCCTGAACTTGATATCCCATTTCCCTCCCTCCCTAGAAAATTAGAACTAGATCACTAGATCAGATGCTGATCCATATGAGGACACCTTTCAAGATCCTAAAATGAGAAGAGACTTCACATATTTAACTGTTAGATATGTATGTTTTGTGTAAGTTTCGTTGTGCATTTATTATCTTTGCCTTTTCCTTCTATTTATTTTCCTTCTTTTAAAAGACAAAGATGGGATGATTGACCTATACGAGTGCTACTCAAAGTAGGGTCTTTGGACAGGTTCAGCACAACCTGGGTTACTGATACAAGTGCAGAGCTTCAAGTCCCATTCCTGACTTTCTAAATCAGAATCTCGAAGTCTGGACTGCGGGAATCTGTGTTCAGACAGCTCTCAGATGATGGCTATGCACACCAAAGTTTGAACAGCCCTGGTGTGGTGGAAAAGGGGAAGCAAAGCTGAATACTTGTTAAAGGCAACAGAATAGATTTGTTCTGTAGTGTTGCAGCAGGAGACACGGTGACTTCAGTGGTAGCTCAGCTCAACTTGAATGACTTCTTATTTTAAAGGAAGAATGAACAAAATAGAAAATTACAAAAACTGAGAAGGGGAGTGGTCAGCATGATTAGGCCATCCGGGTTTATCTTCCCAGATGGAAAAATAATTGGGGCTTATCTTCCGGACAAGAGATAGTTTTGCAAATTAGGCCAAGGTGCCAAACAAAGTTAGGTCTTTATCCTTCTACAGAACTGAGAGGTAAGAGAAAAAAACTCAGTCTCCCTGGAGGTTGGCATTCCATAGCGAAGGCTCCCAGGTTCTTGAGGAGACAGTTTTGGATGGTAGAAGAGTAACTTCGCAAAAGGGCAGAGAAAGCATTTATAATTGCCAACTTTCAAAAGAAACTTTTCTAAGAGGAGTTCAGGACCCTGTTTCAGGTTTTTGCTGGAACAAACAGTAAGTTCCTTTGACAATGTTGAGCTGTCTCAGATATTTTAAAAGGGGCCGAGTTCATTCTAGGGACACAGCCTTGAGCTGATAGAAACTGTGCTAGTGTTTGTGCTAGTCTCGGTGGGGGGTAGAAAAAATCCTTTGTTCTGAGAGCTTCAGTTCTTATAGACCAT
>PVKM010007564.1:0-41170 GCA_004027735.1 Carollia perspicillata | reverse complement strand
GGTTGGGGTGGGAGGGGGAGTTATGGGGGGAAAACGCAGACAACTATAATTGAACAACAATACAATGATTTTTAAAAAGATTCTCCCTCCCTCTTCTCCAAACGCTGTCTCCGTCTCCATCTCAGAGGAATCAGCACTTCCCTGGAGTCCCCAGATCTAGAGAAGCTGCCCGAGTTCCCCAGCAGACACAAAAGGGTGGCTCTCTTATTTAATGGGCAGGAACTAATAAAACACAAACCAACGCTTACTTTAAGAGTGCTTTTTAAATCCGCCCACAGACACTGTCGATTCAAAGTTAATCGTGAACTTACGGATCTAAAACTTTTCCAAGCTTATGTTGAAACTTTTCTTTGAAATCGTCAACTCTCTTGGATACAATCTTAGCTCCTCTTTTCCTAGAAAATTAGAAAATTGTCAGGTATCTCCACTACCGAAAGCATTCTTGGCTGCCAAATACAAACACGGTAAGGAAAATACAGTATAACTTGGGCCATCAGAAAAATGAATCCAGTTTCAAAAGAAATTATATGCTAAAAAGAAAGCTCTGTGCTCATCCTTCTATCATTCCTATATTCTATTATAACAGTAAGTTTATAATAGAATATATACTTTTGATAAAAGAATAAGACAAGCAGACTTAAAAATTTTTCAGAAAACGAAACCAAATTGTTAATATTACAATATTATTTAAATGTAACTTTTAAAATTGCTGAAAGAAAATTAAGCATTGATTAAATAAATAAATAAATAAATAAGGGATGTAAACAAAAACATCTAGTAAGCAAATATATGGGGAAATTCTAATACTGTCTAGTAATGAAAGAAATGTAAAATCAAAAAGTGACACTTTTAATTAATGTATTACAGTACATAAGCATATATATATAGAGAGAGAGAGAGAAAGAAAAATACCTAAATAGCAAAAAGTATAGCAAAACACTTGTAGATTATTACTGCAAATTGCTATAATCCTTTTGGAAATAATTTAATAATATGATTCAAAAAGCATAAAAATGTCCACTCCCTTTTATCCACATCTGGGAACAAATCATAAGAAGACAATCCACATAAAAATTTAAAATGTGGAAATGTTATATTTATAAAAATGTTTGTAACATCATTGACTATCATGGGGAAAAAAAGAATCTAAATGTTCGGTCATGAAGAATGATTATATTAGGTCATATTAACAAGAATACACAGCCTGTAATTTAAATGTTGTTTATGAAGCATACGCAGCAATTTAACATTATTTAATGTTAATTGAAAAAGGATATAAAATGGAATTGCACTCAAATTTAACCTATGCAAACATCTACACAGGAAGCCACACCAGAAACAAATACATTAAAAAGATAATAATGGTTGAATTAAAGTGACAGGATTACTAGTGATTTTATTTTGCCAATTTTCTGTAATGTAATTTTGTTACTTCATTGTGATTAAATGAATAAGATCTCTTTTGAGAACTGTAAAATTACAACACTACTATCTAATAACACTAAAATTAATAAGTTCTCTGTTGTTTTGCTGAGACTGAAAATAATGAACACAAAATTCTTAAAGTTCATTGTCTTTTAAAACCGTTTCCTGTGCTATAGAAATATCGAGCTGAATAAATTTCTGGGGAAGAGTGACACTCTGTGGAGAAACAAAAAATGAACTACAAAGTGAGTCACCTCTGATTTCTTCATTTGCATTTCATTAGTTCAAAAAGGAGAGAAAGAAAAGAATACGGGTAAAGTCAGAATGATTTGAACAAATGAAGTTGATAATCTAAAAACTAGCTCCAAGAGACACAATTAGGAACATGGAAGAATGATAAGGATTAGGACCTAAATCATGGAGTCTACCCTTTTCAGTTTAATACTGTCCGGGTCAAGTTTGTGGGAGAATCAGGAAGTATCTGTGAGTAGCCACATATGTCAGAATATCAATCACTATAACATCATTACATGACCACACAGCATTTACTAACCAACTCAGAATAAAGTCCTTTGTGTGCCCATGAATTTTTTTTCATCCAGAAACACACACACACACACACACACACACACACACACACACCTATTGTTTGAAGATCCTAACTGATTCTTCAAACCAAAAGTCATAAACAATATGGAGGTAGTTTTACAGAGGAAATGTATCTCTTAAAAGTTCAGAGTAAACCAAATTTATGTTAAAATAGTACATATAAAATTCAGAAGCCTTAAAATGTAAACAAATATGTTTAACTCCAAGTTTATAATAGAAATCACACCAAAAAATAAGGCAGTGAGTTCTCTTTTAAAATCCAACAAAATAAAGGAATAAATACTATTATTTTAGCGGTAAGTTTCCAATTAAGTTTCAAAATCCAAAAAGTAAGAACAAATAAAACATTGTTCCATAAACAATGTGTCCTTGGGGGTAGAGACAAGTTGGAAAGAAATGTACCTTGCATCTTGCCTCCTTTTATAAATTAAGTGTATTTTTATCTAGGTATAATTAACATATAGCATTGTACTAGTTTTTGGAGTACTCAGTGTATTTATCTATGACTATGCAAAATCAATGATAATTATGTCCTTATCAATAACCCAAAAGGCTGTGCTCTTAGGACATTCTTAGGGACTACATCGTTGTTAATGTGTTTATTTTATGTCTTTTATAAATTGATGCATTTGGATTTCTAACCTTTCATAACTGAATAAACCGTATTTGTCATCTCCCTTTGAGTAATAATTCCTGTACTATATTTAATTATAAATATCTATAATCCTTAAATATTTAAATCAGTTTTTCATGTTTTCCTTTATGTATAGTTTAAGCACTTTAATAATGATAAATTAATTAATATTATATGAGATTTTCTCTTATACCCAAAAGAAAACTATTTCACATGGGTTTACTATAATATTGTATAGCTCATTTTGTGTTTGTGTTTTAGCATTATTATTTTGAATAATTCAAGTATCAGAAACTCATTTAATGAGGGAGTAGGAAAGGAATGGAAATCATTGTTTCAGGTCTATGATCATAGAATCAAGTGTCTGTAAACCTGATGTGGTGGTTAAGGGCAGCCCCTTGGAGCCACACTGCCTGGGTTTCATTCTTACCCCTAGCACTTCCTACCTACGTGCTCTTGGGAAAATGACTTCATTTCTCTGTATGTCATTTTCTTCATCTGTAAAATGAGTAAACTAAAAATTATAGTACACCCACCTCATGGAGTTGTTGGTGGGATTAAATTAATAATAAATACTTGGCACTTTGCCTCAATAACTGGGAGCTGTTGTTTTCAGAGACCAGATGGGCAGGCTGGGTCACAAGTTGTGGGGATGCAACTTTGTGTCCACACTAGAGCCTGCAAACCTGGAGGGCCCGTGTCTCCTTTAAAGAGGGCAGCAGGCAAAACAAATCCACTCCCACCCTGACGTGTAGAAGAATAGGCCCGGTATGAGTTTCCTGAGGTTACTGGAAAAAATATTACCACAAATTGGTGGCTTTAAACAATAGAAATGTATCCTCTCACAGTTCTGAAAGCCAGAAGCCTGAAATCAAGGTCTCAGCATGACTACATTCCCACCGAAAGTTCTGGGAGAGAGAATCTGTTCATTGCTCCTCCCCACACGGGGGCTGCCGGCACTCTTTGGCTCTCCCTGGCTTGATGCCACATCACGCCAGGCTTCCTCCTCCACCTTCACTTCGCCTTCTCCTCTGCATGTCTTCTCTTCTGTCTCAGATCTCCCTCTGCCTTTCCCTTATAAGGACACTTCTCATTGGATTCAGGGCCCATCCAGAAAAAGTCCAAAATGATGTCTTCATCTTAAGATCCTTAATTTAATTACATCTACCAAGAACTTTTTCCCACAGAAAGTAACATTCAGAGGTTCTGGGAGTTATCTGGACATAATATTTTCAACCTACTAGACCAGTATTCCCAATCTTCTAAATTTATAAACATAGTAAGAAATATGGATTTTTATGAGCAACTTCCCATTGTTAATCTCCCACTGTTTAACTGTTAGTTTAGGTATGAAATATAACACAAGTAGTGAAAAACTAAGGAAGCTTATTTTAGTTTTCTAGGGAAGTCGTCATATATAGAACAAAGGCGTAACAAGGTCACAGTTTACAAGATTTAATCAGATGCTCAGGTGCCCAAACAACTATTAAACACAACAGAATGATAAATGACAGATCAATTATACGTGACATGATTGTCTTTGTAGATTTTGGAAAGGCCACCGTCTTAAGAAACATCAGTAGGGTTGACCCCATAGATTAAAAACATGCATACATGTCTTTACATCTGCTTGTAAAGGCAAAAAGTAACTTTAGAATGATACGTATACACACACACACACAAAGTGTCATGATTATCCCTGGGGGAACTGGACAGTTTGCAGGATAACATACTGTACATCTTTCTATTAATTTTATGTTTGAAACATGTCACTGAATTACCTCTTCAAAAAATAAATTTTTTTTGGTTCGTATGTCATGTATCTAACACTTGTCCCAGGATACAGTATCATTAAACTTACGTCTGTAGTTCGTGCAGCCAGTACATAGTTTTTGCCATGGTGCGGCCGTCACTACAATGTGGTGTTGGGACCCCATACAGGTTGAACCTATGGAAACTGGATGGGTTATACTTTCGGTTCTTTGCTTCCCCTGTGGAAAGAAAGGGGAGATGTCTGCTTACACGACACAGATAACCTTGTCTTGAAGGAAGCACATTATGTTCTCATTGACACTGAAAATGAGAGTGGAACAAAGAATGAAACTGTAACAGGCCAGGGACCTGCACACATTTGGCTACAGATGATAGAAGCATTCTCCCACGAGAAGTGGGACACTGGTGGGACTGGAGTGCATTGTGTTACTATTTGGAAAGTAAGTAGGGAAGTGATGTAGGAGAAAGTCATATTAATGATGAAAATGCAGGCCCAATTAACGTTGCACAAATCCTGAAGGTCAGGGAGGGACAGCTTTGGGATGCAGCAGTCCTTTCTACTATGCTAGGATCTGAGAAGTAGGTGTTTTGTAATTGCTTTCACTGAGATTTGGTGACATTATCAGAATACTGCAGCCCTCATCTTTCATGTGAAATAAATAAGTCACATGATTTTAATGAAATAACTCATGTAGGGTGATTGGGAATTGAGAACCCAACAGGGAAGTCTTTGTATTTAAGACCTGATACGGTAGTTTCTTCTTTTCAAGTTGCAAATGGCCGATAGTTTTCTATTTCTAGATAAGAAAGTGAGACTGAAACCAGAGATCAGATCAAAGGTTAAGATACAATGGAGAGAAGATATTCAGCCTCACCAGTAACCCAAGTAATGTAAATAAAAGCAATCATGTAAAATCATAATTCGTCTCTCAGTTAAGTAACAAAAAAGAAGATTGGCAAACTCACTACAGGAGATGTGGGGAAGTGAAAACTGTCATACTCTGTGGGTATGAGGGTAAATTGGGGGAGCTATTCAGGTGGACAGTGAGGCCCTAAGAGGGAAAACTTCAAATGCTCAGAAATACAGGAATGTACCCTAAGGAAATAGGTAATATTCACAAAGATATATAAACACTATTTTTTTACTATTGAAAAATACCATATTGATCTGACATGAAAAGACAACCAAGACATTTCATGCAATGGGGGTGTGGGAACAAACAGAAAAAGAAGTGTCCACAGTGGGGAGCAACATACACACACACACACACACACATGAATGAACAAAGAAAAAATCACCTATGAGAGTTTCATCTATGGAAAATTGAAACTGTGGGAGATATGCATTGTATTTTATACAGTTCTCTGTAGCTTGCATTTTTAAGTATATTTTATTGATTATGGTATTTTTCTTGTCCCAATTTTTTCTCCTCTTTGCCCCCCTCTGCCCAGTCCCTACCTTCCCTCCAGCAGTTCCCCCGCTTATTTCATGTCCATGGGTCGTGCATGTAAGTTCTTTGGCTTCTCCAATTCCTATACTGTTCTTAACATCCCCCTGTCTATGTTGTATCTACCAATTATGCTTCTTAATCCCTGTACCTTCCCCCTCCAAGCTGATAACCCTCCATGTGATCTCCATTTCTGTGATTCTGTTCCTGTTCTAGTTGTTTGCTTAGTTTGTTTTTGGTTTTGGTTTTGTTTTTTAGATTCAGTTGTGAGTTTGTTGTCATGCTAATGTTCAAAGTTTTGATCTTCTATTCCTTAAATAAGCCCCTTTAACATTTCATATAATAGGGTTTGGTAATGACGAACTCCTACTGAATGACGAGCTTTATCTTGTCTGAGAAGCACTTTATCAGCCCTTTAAGTAAATGATAGCTTTGCTGGATAGAGTAATCTTGGTTGTAGGTCTTTGCTTTTCATCACTGTGAATACTTCTTGCCAGTCCCTTCTTGCCTTCCAAGTTTCTTTTGAGAAACCAGCTGACAGTCTTATGGGAACTCCTTTGCAGGTAACTTTGTTTTTCTCTTGCTGCTTGTAAGATTCTCTCTTTATCTTTAATCTTTGGCAGTTTAATTACAATGTGTCTTGGTGTTGTCCTCTCTGGGTCCAACTTGTTTGGGACTCTCTTTGCTTCCTCAACCTACATGTCTAATTCCTTCTCCAAATTAGGGAAGTTTTCTTTCATTATTTTTTAAATAAGTTTTTAATTTCTTGCTCTTTCTTTCCTCCTTCTGGCATCAATATGATTTGGATGTCGACACATTTGGAGATGTCCCAGAGTCTTCTTATTCTCTTCTTGTTTTTTGAATTCTCATTTCTTCATTTCTGGTTGACTGTTTATTTCTACCTTTTGTTCCTATTTATTGATTTGAACCCTGGGTTCCTTCCCTTCATTGTTGGTTTCCTGTGGATGTTTCTTTTTTTTTTTTTTTTGCTTTTCTTTATTTATTTTTAGAGAGAGGGCAAGGGAGGGAGGAGAGAGGGAGAGAAACATCAATATGTGGTTGCTTCTCATGCACCCCCTACTGGGGACCTGGCCTGAAACCCAGGCATGTGCCCTGACTGGGAATCAAAACAGTGACCCTTTGGTTTGCAGCCTGCACTCAATCCACTGAACTATACCAGCCAGGGTTCTGTGGATTTTTTTTTTATTTCACAGAGTGTAGCCTTCATTTCTTCCCTTATACTTTTGCTATACTCAATGAGATCTCTGAGCATCCTTATCACCAGTGTTTTAAGCTCTGCATCTGATAGGTTGACTATCTCCATTTTGCTTAGTTCTTTTACTGGGGTTTTGTTCTGTTCTTTCGTTTAAGCCATATTTCTTTGTCTCCTCAATTTGGCAGCCTCCCTTTGTTTGTTTCTGTGTATTAAATCTGCTTTGACTCCCTGTCTTGGCACAACTGTTACCTTGTATGGGCCTTAGGTAATCGACTACCAGGGTGGGGCAGCCTGCTTCAGCACTTTGTGGCTTTGTATGTCAGGGAGTGGTCAGAGAGGGAGCAATGCTGGAGCCTGACTGCTGGAGGCTTGTTCAGCACTCGCCCCACATCCAGTCACTTAGGCAACTGGCCCCTCTCTAGCTGTTGCCCTGGTGGTGATTCCCAGAGTGGGTGGGTTTGTGTACATTCTAGGACCCTTCAGACCCTTTAAACAGTCTCTCCTGAAAGACCTGCAGTTTCTCCCGCAGCCCCAAACCTCACTGGTTTTTTCAGCCAGAAGTTATGAGACTTTATTTTCCCAGCACTGGAACCCTGGACACTATGGTCAGACCTGTGGCTCCCTACCCAGGTATCCCTGATGTGGGACCGTCTATTCCACCCACCACCACCACCACCACCACTACACTATGTCCTCTCCTTCCCATCTCCCTGTCTGCCCGTCCTACCCATCTGGATGAATATGTCTTCTCTAAGTCCTTGATCATCTGACTCCCATACAGTTTGATTTTCTGGCAGTTCTGGGTATTTTTTGTTTTGAAGTTAATTGTAATCCTACTTATGATTGTGCAAGGAGGCAAAGCATGTTTGCCTATGCCTCTGTCTTGACCGGAAGTATATAGCTTGCATTTTATAAAGGAAATATCTATTACTTTCATAATGCTTAAAATTAAGTGTGTTTAAAAGAGGTTATAAATGCATAAAAACAGACACATAGATCAATGGAATAGAATAGAGAGCCCAGAAATAAGCCTGTATCTTTATAGTCAATTAATATTCAACAGAGGAAGCAAGTACGTACAATGGGTTAAAGATAGTTTATTCAATAAATGTTATTGGGAAAATTGGACAGATATATGCAGAAAAATGAAGCTAGACCACCTTCTTATTCCATACACAAGAATAAATTCAAAGTGGATTAAAGACTTAAATGTTAGACCCCAAATCATAAAATTTCTAGAAAAAAACACAGGCAGTAAAATCACATTGCTCATACCAATATATTTTGTTGATAGATCTCCTCAGACAAGGGAAATTAAAAAAATAAATAAATAAACAAATGGGACATCAAACTAAAAAGGTTTTGTGCAGCAAAGGAAACAAAATTAAAAGACAACCCACTGTATGGGAGAACATATTCGCCAATAAATTGGATAAGGGGATAATATCCAAAATTCAAAAACAACTAAAAAAAACTCAATATCAAAAAAACATACAATGCAATTAATAATGGGCAAAAATGCCCAGGCTGGTGTGGCTCAGTGTATTGAGTGTCGGCCTGTGAACCAAAAGTCTGACAGTCTAATTCCCAGTTAGGGCATGTGCCTGGGTTGCAGGTCAGGTCCCCAGTTGCGGGCATGTGAGAGGCAACCACACACTGGTGTTTCTCTCCCTCTCTTTTCCCCTCCCTTCCCCTCTCTCTAAAAATAAATAAATATTTTTTTTAAAAATAGGCTAAGGGCCTGAATAGAAACTTCTGAAATAAGACATACAGATGGCCAATGGACATGTGAAAAGATGCTCAACATCACTAATCATCAAAGAAATGCAAATTAAAACAATAGCGAGATATTATCTCACGGCAGACAGAATGGCTATCATAAATAAAGCAACAAACAAGTGCTGGCAAGGATGTGAAGAAAGGGGAACACCTGCACTGTTGGCGGGACTGCAGACTGGTACAGCCCCTGTGGAAAGCTATGTGGAGATGCCTCAAAAAATTAAAAATGAAACTGCCTTATGACCCAGCAATTCCAATTCTGGGAATTTATCTGAAGAAACCTGAAACATTAATTTGAAAGAACATAAACACCCCTATGTTCATTGCAGCATTATTTCCAATCGCCAAGATATGGAAGCAGCCCAACTGTCCATCAGCAGATGAGTGGATAAAACAACTATGGGACATTTACACAATGGAATACTACTCTGCTGTAAAAAAGAAAATTGTACCCTTATGACAGCATGGATGAACCTGGAGGACATTATGCTAAGTGAAATAAGTCAGTCGGAGAGAAATACCATATGATTTCACTCATATGTGGAATCTAATGAACAAACTGAAAAAAGCAAAATAGAGATGGACTAATAGATAGAAAGCAGACTGACAGCTCTGCCACCAGGGGGACTGGGGGGGAGGTTAGGGAGTAGAGGGATCGATCAAAAAGGAGAAGGGACTCATGGACAAGGACAACAGTGTGGTGATTGCAGTGGGGAGGGGGTAAGGGAGATAAACAGTAATGGAAAAAATAAAATAAGTAATTTTTTAAAAGAGGCTATAGATATATATATTTATTGTTATTGAATAGTGTCATGGACATATTATTTTAACTTAAAAAAATTTTAACGTGTATAGCAGGTTCCCCAAAATCGTGGAGAATATGATCACATTTAACTAAAAATAGATGAGTGGATGCTGGGTTAGAGAGATGTTTAATATATCTCTGGTGAAGGGCATTTCAAGGTTACATTTACTTTTTATTCATTTTTTAACATTTAAACTCTGCACAATATTATGTATCTTTATAATAAAAATTAAGTATTTTCACTATGAGAAAAACAAGAACAATATTTAAAAGATTGGATTTCATGACTTTTCAAGTGGCTAATGAAACTTGCATAAAAATCAGCACATGAAGTTAATTTCAGTCATGTTTCAGTCCATTAAAGCTCTTCGAAATATTGTTTTAAAATTGACACTCACCTCCAATTGCTAGTGCACATAAGATATCTCATTGTAGGTTGTCTACATATATTCATCATATAGTTCTTTTTAAAACAACTGAAAGGCATTGAATTAGATTGTGCAATAGATGCTAAACTTTTTCCAAAAAATGAATAAAACATTGTCACAAGACAGGGTGGGAGGGAAGGAGAATAAAAGGAAGGGAAGACTAGAGGGTGGAAAGGAAGAAAGGGAGGGAGAGTCAGAAAGTAAAGGGGTGGAGATATGGAGAGGAGTCAAGGCCGTGAGAAGGAGCGTGGTGACCAAGTGGGTGGAAGCAGTGGCAGTCTGTATGGGAGGGTAGAGACAGTCTCAGGACTGAGATCATCAGAGAGTGTAGGGAACCAGCACAGACTGGTTGTGGAAGAAGAATAGAATGGCAGGTTCCAGACAGTGAAACAGTGGGTACAGGAGACAAGTCCTAGGTATGAGTGAAAGTCCAGAAGGAAGAGCATAGAGAGGGAGTAAGGTGTGAGATGGTGGTGGAGGAAGAAAAGTAAGGAAATAAAGAAGGTCTCTGACTGGGGTGGCTCAGTTGGTTGGACATCGTTCCACAAAGTGAAAGGTCACCAGTTGGGTTCCCAGTCAGTGCACATGCTTGGGTTGCAGGCCAATGTTTCCCTCCCTCTCTCTTTCTCCTCCCCTTCTCCTGTCTCTAAAAATAAAGAAAGAAAATCTTAAAGTGAAATATAAAATATTAAAAGAAGAAGAAATAAAGAAGGAGCAAGGGAGAGAGCTGCATTAAGTTTCAGTCAAGGAAGAGTTGCTTCTGACTAATGGAGGTTGCGTTTATGAATCATTCACAGTTCAGCAGCTTTGTGAGGACATATATCAGAGTCTAACTCTCAGTCCTCTATTATATCAAGATTCTACTGAACATCAACACATCAGCGATTAAGTTGTGTTTTACAGCACTATAAACATCTAGTGCCTTTTAGCCGTGCTCTAGAATAATTCTAGTAATAGGCTACTATTACTCAAGATGACTTAATACTACTATTAATAGTTATTGAGCCCTTACCATATTCCAGGTACTATGCTAAGCATTTTGCAGGCACTCACTACATCCTCACAATATTATTATCCAATTTAAGAGACTAGAATAGATGGTAATAGAATAAGTAAAATATCCAAGATCTAAAAGATGAGCTAGGATTTGAACCTGATGTATCTGATTTAAAATTTGTTCACTTAACCGCTACCCAATCAGTATTCCTCATACAAAGCTAAGCACTTGGAATAATTCTAACATTTGAAAAAGAACAGTATTTTAAAGCCTAAAACCATTAAAACAAAATAACACTATCTAACATTTAATCTCTTACCTGTTTTTTTCATTTTAATAATACATATATTTCTACATTTTATATACAAAATATGTTAAGGGTATGTGTTCCCAGCTACCAAGGTTTAGGACCTTATAAGAAATTGCTGTTATTTATTGATCACCCATTACATGCCAGGCACTTAACTTTATGCACATTGTTTCTTCTATCCCTCTTCGCAAATCTGAGAGTCCCATATCCTCGGGCCGATTTTACACTGGAGGACACTTACCCACATAATAGTCGTTGTGAGAAACAACATACAGATCATGTCCTTCCTGTCCTTCTTTAAATACTTCTTGATAGGATTTTGGTGGGTTCACCACAATGCTAGCGGGTATTTCTGAAGAAAGAATTAAACACGGCAGTTTTAAGGTAGTTTTCATCATTTATATTTAAATTAACTAGAAACAAATGACAACAAGGTAAGCTGATAGCATAAACTACATAGCCACCCTAGGAGAACACAAAGCCATATAAATGAAGATTTATCAAGATAGACAGGACATAGCATAGATGTTACTATTCTAGGAACCCTCATTTGACCTGGCTCACTACCCAGAATGCTGAAGAAGATCAGAACTCTGTATCAGTTAACCATTTAGGTTGTCCTGAGCCATATTCCAAGCCTGGTTAAATTCCCAATTCTGAGAATCTCTAGACAATTTTTATTTTAGTTTGTTCCAGATTTCTCAGCATGATACAAGCAAATTTGAATCACAAATCGGTCTCAGAAATCCTGATGCCCTGAGGGGTAATTTGGTGCAAGTCTTCACAGCTGTAGACTGGAGCACACACCCTGAGTTTGTTTTGATCTGAAGACCCATCTTCAAAATAGCCAAAAGTACCAAGGAAATAACTGGATCAGAGCTATAACGTGTTTCTTTAGCAGATATTTTCCCAGGTTGGCCCCCAGTCTCCTATACAGTGAATATTTTTGTTTTCATTGTTCTACATGATGATTTTTAAATATAATTCCACTTATAATTCCACTCTTACCTTTCAACCTAAAAACATAGCTGAATAATAACAATATATAATAATATTATTAAATAACTAATAATAACTGATATGTAATTATATTAACTAAATATATAATTATGCTTATTATACATTAAATGTATAATTATTATTATGTGATAATTATACATTATAACTCCATTTATAATTTCACTCTTCCCTTTCAACCTCACAACTTGTTTTCTTTCTTTTGGACATTTGCCAAGAACTGAGGTCTGTAAACAGTTAAGGATACCAGAAGATGGTCCTACTCAAAATAATCCTGTAAAACCCCGTAGAGCAGTACTTCTTTCTGATCGATGAACCACTATGCTTATAAATACATACATACACATTTTGGAGCATTCTTTCTATTATATATTTCAATGAAGTACACCTAGACGGCACTTTCCTTATTACATGAACTAATCATAGACACACTTACAATATTAATTACTCTAATGCTGTAATGTCATATCTACATAAATACAATTTATAATCCTATTAAAGAGAAATAAAAAGATTTTTTATCTGTTCTAAAACACACTTTCCATGTTTCCATTTTTAATTTAAGAGCTGATACAATACAGTACTACTGCAGATATTGCATTCCAAGAGACAGGCGTAATCTCTCTCCAGGGTGCATGTTACTGTGTTAAGGAAAATAATCTAATAGACTTTTTGGTTAAAAACATCCTGAAGCAGAGCCTTATTGGGTGCAGAAAGACAAAGAGAACTGAATTTCTCTGCAAGATAAAGATAGAATTTGAGTTCTCTTGTAAGGAAGGCCCTGGAGACGGGGTAGAAACTTGAAAAGGGCAATAGAAGATAAATGTGAGAAACGTGTGAAGAAAGGCGCCCGACGACAAGGCAGGCGGCTAGACTTCAGAAGATACAATGGCCTGTGACCAATTAAATTATACGTTGGTGTTGGCTGAATGGTGTGCTCCACTCCCTCAGGAAATGAGAGTGCAAGTCTGCTCTGTACACTGCCCACATTTCGTTAACATGCAGGTAGATTCTGTGGATTGGCACGAGGGGAAGGAGGTGCCGTATTTGCCAAACTTATTTGTTCCACGGTCTACTTTATGAAAGAGTTTCATAAAAAGTTAAGAGTTGGGTACTCACATCCTTCTACAACCACATGGAAAAAAAAAAAGCTCAAAGTTGGGAATACACCAGGGACACCGGTGGAAATAAACCCCAGGGAGAAGGATGCTCAGGGAGAAGGAATTGCAGCCTTCACAGCTGGTCCCAGAGGCAACTTTCCTGACTGTCTTTCCTGTCTTTATGTCATTTCTACTCTGCTCACCGAATCTCCACTCCAAAGCTGCAATTTTTACCTCCTGGCACACGTAAACTTGAAGGATTCTGGGTCTGAGAGTAACTCTGTCACTATGATTCCATCTTTCATTCTTCAGTCATCATTGGCACCACCACCAAACACCACTCCAATGGGATATTTAATCCAATTTTCTAGGAATTATTTTACCATCCCTCGTATTCCCTTATTTCTTTTTTTTTTTACTACCTCTGACGACTGTCGTCCCAAATGTCGTATTGAGTACATCCAGGCCTTTCGGTAATCCTGGCGATTGATCATGAGATTTTCCTAATGGTGCTCGTTGATTACTAAAATATATTGATTCCTTTTTATCTTTAATTTTCTGTTGAAATGTTGTAATAGGCTGTGGGTTTATCAATACTTTTGCCTAAAGAAATTATACAAAGCACTGATGTAAGAACAAAAAGAAGTAAAAATCTGAAAGCTGACACGCTAATTAACAGCTAGAGAGAAGAACATATGAGTACAGAAAAACAAGCCCTCATCATTGCTTTGCTCTTTCAAAGAACTGTCCCAGTTGGGGCTATATGAAGGTTCAACATGCCTAAACATGAACTTTCAAAGGGGTTAAAGGTTTCAATGGGGTTAAAAGGTTTATGAGAGGAGCTCCCAGGTACTTGACTTCAATATCCCAGAAACATGGGAATGGCCCTGGCTGGTGTGGCTCAGTGGACTGAGCGGCACCCTGTGAATCAAACAGTTTCTGGTTCAATTCCAGTAAGGACTTATGCCTGGGTCGTAGGCCAGGTCCCCAGTTGGAGGCCTGTAATAGGCAACCAATTAATGTTTCTCTCCCTCTCTTTTTCCCTCCTCTCCCCTCACTCTAAATATACATAAATTAAAAAAAAATTTTTTTTATAAAGTGGAAAAGACAAGCAGAAGAACCCATGACTTCCACAAGCTTTCTTCTGAATCTAGACTGTCTATTCAATGAATAGCAAATAACATTCAGGCCCCGTCTCCACTCATTCAATGTATAATGTATCTAAGCATTCTGACACTTCCTGATTTTTTTCTCAAACTATAAAAAAAAAGTTTATTTAGAAAGTCGCTGAAGTAGAAGTGAGCTGTAGAAGAAATGGGATCAGGAAACAAGTTAAAGAGGCAAAAGGAGGGCCCTTGGAGCATATGCGAGAGAAAAGTAAAGGTAATGCTAGGGAGAAGAAGGAAAAGGAGAGACACGATTTTTTTTAAGTGCTCAAGATTAAGGGTGAAAAGGAGATTTGGACTGCGATTTCACTAATTCCTCATTTTTGCATTTTTATCTTGGTAAATTAGTAGTACCATGGGAAAAAAGAGAAAAGGTACCGGGACTGAGATTTTAGAACTTATTCCATGTGTCAAATGAGGTGCAATTGGAGGATCATTTGCTCTTCCATAAAATACTCTCTCAGCTCCAGCAGGCGGGTATCTGAAGTTGAAAAATTTTTTTGCCTCGGGTGGAGTAATTGGCTACAAACAGTAAGACAAGAACATAGAATTAAGTACAGTTTTTAAAATATTAGGAATGATTTATACCAGCGATTTTCAACCGCTATACTGCAAGAATTTTTAAAACATGCAATACCTGACTATTTAGTCAGGGGCACTGACCTGTTTTTCCTTAGATTGTCAAATAAAAAAATGACAACAGACAGCACAACTATAGCCATCCAATGTGAATGAATCAAAATTATACCTATTTTGTCAGATTGGCAAAAAATATATATTGCAGTATGCCGCAGAATTTTAGTAATTAGTTTATGTGCGCCATGAGACGAAAAAGGTTGAAAATTGCTGATCTATACCATTCAATGAACACCTTTTATTGCATGTGTATAGCAAGCACATGGGGACCTATACCTCCAAATAATGACATTTTCTGAAATTTGTTTTTTTTAATGGAAATAAACAATTTATTTTAAAAGTTATATTTAGCCCTGGCTGGTATGGTTCAGTGGATTGAGTGCTGGCCTGCAAACTGAAAAATTGCTGGTTTGATTCCCATTCAGGGCTCATGCCTGGATTGTGGGCCAGGTCCCCATTTGGGGGCATGTGAGAGGCAACCAATGGATATTTGTTTCTCTCCCTCTCTTTCTCCCTCCCTCTCTCTAAAACTCATAGGAAATCACAGAAGTAGAATTTTCACTTCCTTGAGGCCTTAACAAAAGGCCTCAAAATACACTGAAGAACCCTGGCTGGTGTGGCTCAGTGGATTAAGTGCCGGCTTGTGAACCAAAAGGTCCCAGTCAGGGCAGGTGCCTCAGTTGTGGGCCAGGTCCATAGTTAGGGCCGTGGGAGAGGCAACTGACTGATGTATCTCTCACATATCAATGTTTCTCTCCCTCTCTATCTCCCTCCCTTCCTCTCTCTAAAAATAAACAAATAAAATATTTTTTAAAATACAGTAAAGAATACAAATCCACATCCAATAGATTACATTTGAACAGCTTTCATAAGGAATGTTGAGGGTTGTCTATCTTCCAATGTTCACACATGCAAGGCAAAAATATAAACACAAATGCATATTAAAAATGCTCACCCTAGGAAGTTTTTCAGTTAAGCAGGATGCAACTCGGTATCCGATCGGAATAACTTTCCCTGCCTAAGGGGGAGAAAAAAAACATAGTTGATCATGGGGGTGGGGTAAGGGAGGGGAGTCTGTAGGGAACACTTTGAAGAATGAAATTTATTTCAAATTTGGCCCATGCTCCTAATGCTACAAAAGTTACTTTCAGCTATTGAACATAATTAAGGAAAAAAGTAAGAACAAATTGCAAATCTAAAAGCAATCTTGATATGTAATATGAACATTAAATGTTAAGTGTGTATATATATAAGCATGTGTTTACAGTGCTAGCATTGTAATCCAACTGTAGGAGCTCTGTGAAAAGCTGAGGGGTTCAACTTTCAGAAATAACCTTGTTAGACTTCCTATCGGTACAATGGGAACAGGGCTGCATTCAAGCTAAACTCAAGATAAAATGTTATGTAATTCTGAGTATGTGTGGGTGTGTTTGTGGGTGTGTGTATTTCCACCAACATCTGAACTTTCAGCAAGTGAAAACCTGTCACTCATGGCCCAGTGAATGTCCTTTGTTCATTTAATTCTAACTTGGATCTTTTCGGTCCTTCTTTGCCCAAGGCCAAGATTATAAATGTTCTGTCCCAGAAATGCACTTCTTGTCTATTTCCCTTTTATCATTTCAAGGCAGCTAGGAGCCTTCAATCTCAGCTGGTTGTTCTTTAGGTCTCATCCAGAGAGGTCTTCTCCTGGGACTTTTTCCTCTGTCATTCTTTAGAGCTAGGTTGCCCATTACTCCCATCTGTGCCTCCTTTTGGGTTTATTTCCCATTTCACTGAAGAAAATTCTTCAGTCATTTCCTAAGAGAGAATGCATAAAAAGCGAATTTTTGATTCCTTATATCCCTGAAAGTGTTTTCATTCTACTTTTACATATGGTTAATAGTTTGGCTAGGCATAGAATTCAAGGGAGCAAATAATTTTCTTTCTGAATTTTGACGGCATTGTGTCAACGTCCTTTAAAAGATGGTCTTGCTGTTGAGAAGTCTGATGCAGTTCTGAATTTCGTTTCGTCATCTGTGAATTTTTTTCTCCCCTATGGAAGTATTTCGAGTCATCTTTGTATCCTTAGTTATCAGAAATTTCACAATAATTTTTTAGTACAGGTCTTTTTTTTTCTCTTTCATTTGGTTTGATCCTCAATTAACTCCTTGCAATTTTGATTTGTATCCTTCGATTCAAGGAAATTTAGCCGCATCTCTTTGGTAACTTTCTCCACCTTTTTTTATCTTTCTTTCTGAAACTACTATTAATCAAATGTCTCCTATTTTGGGGGGGGCAGGATTTTAAGCAACAGTGGCAAGATTTATTAGAGTGAAAGGAGATAGTGCAACCTTGGAGAGGCAGAGAGCAGGCAGGCTACAGTAGCAGCTGTGTGGACTCAGAAAAGGAAGTTACAGAGACAACAAGGAGAGTCCCCTGCTGCTGCCTGCTGCTTCCCTGGTTGCAAGTCTTGTGGGGGCCCTTAGAGTTCAGGAGAAAAGAAGGCAAAGCGTATGTCCCAGAGAGAAGGGTGCAGGCAGGCTCCAAGGAGGGTGTGCCGGTTTCCTAATATTTCTTATCTTTTTGTTTTAATGCCCGGAAAATATCTTTGACTTCATCCTCCAATGCCCTTTGAATTTTTATTTAGAAAATCATGTTTAAGTGATGGGGAACTCACGAGTTGGAAGATTTTAGTTTAGATAATAGTTAATAAGTTGTGTAATCAACGCCTGTAACTAGCTACTTTTCCAGAACTGAAGGCATGACCCACCTTGACTCCAGGAGACCATAAGCAGTCTCACCTTGGTGCCCCAGGAGGACTGCAAGCCATCAAGACGGTGTCAAAGGCATTGTGCTCCAGGGTGAGTCACCCACTACCCAGGACACTGATGAAAGAATGCTGCAGCTTTTACATGGTTAACTTTTTTCCTGAATTCCAAACCCCTTACCTACACTTTTCTTCTCCTTATAAAAAGGGTTGGTTTAAAATAGACTCTAAGACAGTCTGTTAGGGCACAAACCCACCATCTTCTCAGATTACTGGCCCTCTGAATAAAGCACCGATAAAGATTCAACCCCTGTCTCTGCTTATTGGTTCTGATAGTGACAGGTTCTTCTGATTTCAGAAGTTCTAAATTGTTCTTCCTTCTCTGGTTGTTCTTTTAAAAGTTCCAATCTTCCTGGCTGATGTAGTTCAGTGGATTAGCGCAAGCCTGCGAACCAAACAACCGTGGTTCAATTCCCAGTCAGGGCACATGCCTGGGCTGCAGGCCAGTTCCCAGCAGGGGACACATGAGGGGCAACCATACACTGATATTTCTCTCCCTCTATCCTTCCCTTACCCTCTAAAGATAAATAAATAAAATCTTCTTTAAAATTAAATAAATAAATAAAAGTTCCAATCTTGTTTTATGGATGCAACATCTTTCACCTCTCAGGTTATCTTTTATGTTTACATTTTCCTCTGTTCCTACTGTATTTGTGTAAATATTTTCTGTTCCCTTGTTTTGACCCCTCTGTTTCAAGTTGGAGTCTGATCCTATTAAAAAGTTAGGCTCACAAAGATGGTTAGTAGCTCTGAGTCTATTGTAGGACTTGTGGATTCTTGGGGTTTCCTATAGGTGATCCCATTATCAGCCTGGAGCTGCCCCCGTGTATTTTCTTGGGCTCGATGTCTTTGAGGCCCAAAACCACTTTGGGAAAATAAATCCACAATTTTGGTGGAAGGGAGTGGGAGCTGGTGTAGACGTAGGGAGTCAGGAAGCATAGCATGGAAAGGGAAACTGGGAGCCCTACTACACTGAAGATGGACTTTTCAACCCTTTGCTTTTCAGATCCAATCTTTACTAGACCTTATTCCAAAGGCTGAGTTTCTCAGGGATTATTCCAGGCAAGTTGGATCACTACTGGTTGAAATTGCCACCTGATTCCCCTCAAACTTCATTTTTTTTCCTCTTCTGCAAAATCAGTTGCCATATCTCATCTTTCTATTTTCTGTCATTGATTGAAACTTCTTAACAGTTGTCTCTTCTAATTTCTTAAGAAATTAAGAAATTGTGATTTATAATCTTTTTAAAAAACTATTAAAGGCCCTAACTGGTATGGTTAGTTTGTTAGGTATCATCCCACAAAGCAAAAGGTCACCAGTTCAATTCCAGGTCAGGGCATATGCCCGAGTTGTGGGTTCAGACCCCACTCGAGGTGCACACAGGAGGCAGCCAATCGACATTCTGTCTCACATCAATGTTTCTCTCCCTCTCTTTCTCGTTCCCTTCCCCTCTCTCTAAAAATAAATAAATAAAAAGTCTTTTTAAAAAAAACTATTAAAGACCTCAGAAATCAGGAAATTTGAGTTGATATAATACTAGTATCCAGTGTAATGGCCCTATCCACATATCACCAGGTGCCCCAGTACTGTCCTTTATAACAAAAGGAGCAAATCTAAGATCATAGTGTGGTTGTTTGGTTCCGCTGAGAAGCAGACATCAAGATTAGATGCATAGAGATTTATTAGGGAAAAGATCTGCAAACGATAAAGGAAGAGGAGTAGGCAGGAAGAGCTTTCAGACCATGCCAACCAGGACACGACCATGGTTTCACATGAAACCATGTGAAACCAGAGAGGTGAGGAAGTATTAAAAAGGAAGAACTCCAAGCACCCTTGTGTTCATTAGAGCAGTATTTACAGTCACCAAGATATGAAAACAGCACAGGTGTCCATCAGTTGATGAGTGAATGAAACAACTATGGGCCATTTAGACAACAGAATCCTACTTGGACGTAAAAAAGAAGAAAATTTTACCCTTTGCAACAGCATAGATGGACTTGTGGAACATTATGCTAAGTGAAATCAGCCAGTCAGAGAAAGACAAATACTAGATGATTTCACTCATATATGGAATCTAATGAACAAACTGAACTAACAAGCAAAACAGAGACAGACTCATAGATGGATAACAGATGACAACTAGTTGGGGTGGGGAGGAAGTTAGGGGGTGGAGGGATTGAGCAAAAGAAAAAAGAACTCATGGACATGGACAACAGTGAGGTGATTGCTAGGGGGCAGGGGGTGCATAAGGGCACAAAATGGTAATGGAAAAAAATGGTAATATATAATTAAAGATTATATATATATTTTTTAGAAAAGGAAGTACTCCAGACTACAGCACAATTCTAAGAAAATGTCGGCCAGGCCAATGAATGGTTTCTGAGTCTGAATTTCTCATTAAGGGAATTCCATATTAGGTAAAAAGGGTCCAGTTCCAGTATCCTTGCCATGGTTAGTCACTGAAGTGTGGCCTGGTAAATGCTGGGGTAGATCCATGGAAACAACAGGTGGGCATGAAATCAGGTGCACTCCCCATAGCATGTCTTCTTAAAGGGAGATGAGCCAGATACCTTCACAGCCACCACCCGTGCATAGCATTTACTTGTCATGTCTCTTTCAGTCAGGAGCAGTTCTTAATACTTCTTTGTTTTTCATGACCTTGTCATTTTTTGAATATAGGCCAATGATTTAATAAAATGTCTAGTGTTTTCTTATCAAAGTTACACATTTTTTTGTCAGGGATATCACAAAAACAGTGCTGTGTTCTTCTGTCAGGGAGCACACACTGTCGATCTGTCCTATTACTAGTAGTGTTAACTTTGATCTCTAAAGGAAGGTAAGGTCAACCAGCTTTCTCCAGCATAAAATTATCTTTCCTTTGTAATTAATAATTATTCTCTGTAAATATCCGGTTTCTCACTAAATTTTTACCTACCATTGATGATTCTTACCAAAAGCATTAGTACTAGATATTTGCCAAACAGTGACTTTTGAATTCCATAATTCCATCCACATTATCACTTGTCATTATACTGCAAGAAAGCACTCTTTTTCTTGTCATTTATTCAATCCTTCCTGTATTTATATCACTATGGGCTCATGGATCCTATTTTATTAAATAGCAATTTTATGCAATGCCCGAAGTACAACAGTTCGAGCCATCGCAGCCTCTTCAAACTTGTCCCTATGCCTCTTTGATATATCTGTACTTTTCTTTAAAAATTTTCTGTTTGGCTCTCAAAGGTGTCCCAAGCTGAAGTACAAACTGCCCCAGCCCTAAAGTCAGCCATTGCCCCAAACAGTCCTGATTCCTTTCAATAGAGAATGATATTTAGAAATCAAGATCTGTGTCTTAGTGTGCTTATTGTTACCAGAAATACACTCTTTCTAGGTTCTCTTAGAAGATAGAGTTAGGAAATGTATGTATGCAGAAATATATATATTAATTCCATAATGTTTTATTTAGTTAAATGTGTGTACATACATATACGTGGATTTGGACATGAACACAGGCATAGACATAGACAGAAACAGAGGCATAGAGATAGACATAGCATGAGTTTCCACCAATACCTCCAATTACTGTCCTACATAGAAGAATTACTTCTATTCATCTTCTCATATTTGTAGGTTTTTTTCCCCCACATTGAGAAACCTGGCTCCCATTGTCCTCATTATACTTACTTATCTGCTTAAGCCTCTGTATGAAACCAAATAAATTCCTACTGCACTACCTCCTTGATCGGCCACAACCTTGCTCAGTTCCTAACCACACCAGGGCCTCTTCAAGCAGACACCTCTTCGTTAGCCCTCAATGTTATAGCTTCTGGTGACTTATTTTACTTCTCACATGACTAGCTTCCAAGATTGAAGTCAACTTAGGAAGGCTGATACAAGAACATTTTTAGCTGCTGAAGACCCACCAAGCCATAACTGTTACATCACCTTCTACTCTCCAAACCCAGTGTGGGCTAATATTATGGTTCCATCCTTGCACTGGGCCTTGGCCAAGACCACTGTGTTTTACCCATAGACACCCTTAATTCCGAATATTTCAGAGAAAACATTAGGTGTGATAGCATAAATTTCTTTCTGCCCAGAAGGCCCTGAACCCATTAAGCAAATGAAACCACCCACTTCTCAGAATTCTGCAGTTTGGCTCTTTGCAAATTCAGACAAAATAAAATTCTGTGCCTTTTTTTCCCCCAGTACCAGGGCTTGCATAACTAGCAAGTTCTTACAAGAATTACCAGCGGGTGACTCCTTTGCTTCTTCCCATTCTCCAAATAGCTATTAGGTTCCCTTAGTATAGAACAGAAAAAAAAAATAAGTCATCTCTTTGCATGACTTTTACCATATTACTAAATCATTGCTTTATTGGTCTCAACTCTCTAGACTCTAAGTTCTTTGAAAGCAGACACCGTATCATTTTTCATCTTTGTAGACACAGTGCCTCATCTAATCTCTAGTTGTCGTAGACATTATAATTTGTTAACCTTTCTTTGAACCTTTTCTTCCTGCTTCCTCTTTGTACTTCAAGGCTCAATACCATTTACCAATGTTCTTTGTAAGGTTCAGTTGTTTTTTCTGAATAACCCAGGGTTTCTGCCAGAGTCAGTACATTAATGGAGATCAAAGGACAGTCTCAAAATTTCTTGAAGAAATGAGCATTATACAGATTTTGATATCCACCAAGGGCCCTTTCAAGGGCTACCAGGTTTCTACAAAGAAAGCACATTTTTTACCAGACTCATTTTAGTCCTTGAAGGATAGTCCCAAAATCTCCCCTCAGGCCTCTATTTCATGGAGACTTTTCCTGAATACAGATTCATGTTGCTATACCAGACTGTTTTACTAAAAACACTAGCAGGACCAACAGGGCCTCATAAATCCATCAGAGCAGACCTTCCCTTGCAGCTCGACACCAACTTGGGCAGCAACGTCAAACCTTAGGAAGAGTGTCCTTACGATGAGATGTACCTGCTTCCCTTCTCCCATCATCGGATAGGCCTCTCATTGGGCTGAGCTCCCCGATTCCATGAATGCACCTTGCTGCAAAGCAGTTGTCCTCAGGGATTGATTTTAGCAGGCTCTTCACAATGGGAATTTCCATGTGAACTCTCCTCACAGTCATGCTTGAAGCTGGGCTTTGGCCTCACCCAAATGCACTCCCTCCTCTAAGACTGGATGAAACTAGGGCCATCAAATACTCCACCATCCCATCCCTTGGTCAGGGTGTGGGAGATATCCTGTCCTTCTCCTTTCAGCTATGAGTTCTATGAAGCCTACAAGCAGTAAAGACACATAATGTAAAAATTGTTGCAAGTGTAAATAAAATTGAAAAGATGAAAGGCTTCCTATTACTTTGTATATACTAGCATTACCCTAATGCCAAACTCAGAGAGAAATAGCACATAAAGGAAAACCATGGTCCAATCATACATAGGATCATAATGAAAAAATCCTACTGAAATACTGGCAAATCAAATCCAGGAATATAGAATGATAATATAACCCAACCAAGTTGGACTTAACACAGGAATATAAAGAATGGTTCACTATTAGAAAATTAATAATATCAATCTGGAGAAGATGTATTTCAACAAATGAGAGAACTTTCCATAGCTCATGGTCTATTCCTGATTTGTAAACATTCTTAGCAAACTGAGTGTGGACATAGGTGTCCTTAACTTGATATATCAGAAATCTTCAGCAAAAGAAAATAATAATAATATTCAATAGGGAAGCATTAGAATCATTTCCATTAAAGTCAGGAAAGAAATTTTACTTTCAATATCATATATTGATCATAGGCAATGCAATGATATGTAAAACAGAAATGAGGTATATGTACTAAAGAGGGAAAGACAAAAGTGTCAATATGATTGTTTACCTAGAAAATGCAAAAGAAATAATGATAAGCAATTAAGACGGTTGACCAAAACATGGGGGTTCTATCAAAAGTATCCTAACAGGGTCGGTCATAGTGGGTAGTCATGCTCCAGGCCTATCACTTCTTTTATGCCAACCTTGTTGATTGTTCTAGCATGTCTAGGTTAAGACACCTTTGAAATATTAGAGGTCACCTTGGTTGGCGTAGCTCAGTGGACTAAGTGCCAGCCTGAGAACCAAAAGTTCACTGCTTTGATTCCCCATCAGGGCACATGCCTGCGTTGCAGGCTGAAAACTGTTATTTTTAGGAGCATATTTCTCCCCAGCATATGTCATTTTGACTCAAACTCTACAGGCTTGGACATTTCTTGCATGGACAAGACTAACAAGAGTTCAGCAAGATGATCAGATATAAGAAGAAGAAAAAAATTAAACAAACATCTGTAGCAATTTTCAATCGCATTACAACTCAAATAAATGTGAATTAAAACAATACCTAATAAATCATTATCAATTTTTAAAATGTAGTGGTACAGTCTTTTAGGAAGAAATTTCACCACAGGAGCTAGAAAAAGATCCATCTTTTGGCTTCTGTTGAAACTCTATCCTAAAGAGATATTTCAAGACATATACAAAGAAATACGCGTAAAGACATTCATAAAATCTGAATTCTCCCTCCATTATGCCATTCTCCCTGTTGGAAACCAGAAGCTCTTATCTGCTTGGGTGTGTCAGGCCTGAAGCCATAGACTGCAGAACCAATCCAGAAAGGAAAAGCAGATGTGGTCCAATGAGAGGAGAGTGGCTGGAGAAATCCAAAATGAGGACTGGAAAGCAAAGCGGGTCAAAGACACCCTGAGTCCCAAGAGGAACAAAAAAGTCTATATGCACAGACAAAATTCCGCGGAATCCCTGTGATTATTTCAGCTGAATGGTATTCTCAAATCTCAGTGTGTGAAATCTTTTATTCTCAGAATATCTTAACTATGCTTCCTTCATATTCCTCCACACCACTCTCTCAGACTCACCTCTTTCTTCTCTGATCTTTCTCCCATTTAATCATCCAGCCTTCTTTCCATTTATCAAATAAATACTTACCAGATAACCACTGTAGGCCAAGCATTGTGATATTCCACAATGCTACAAAGCTACATAAAAATAAGACAAAATCCTTTTCCTCAGGAGCTCACCTAGCCAGCATTTCCTTCTCTGACCACCTCATAAATGTATTACCCAAGGTTCTTGCCTAGATTTCTTCTCTTATCCCCACCCATGGCTCCAATTGTCTCACGTTACCAACTATTGTCATCCTGTAGATATTTCGAACTCAGGATAGCCAACCCCAGATAGTCATCTGCCACCAATATAGAAGAGACCAGCATCAACCTAGAAACTCCTAAGTCATCCGCCAACTTCATTCTTTCACCACATTACAACCACAACTGGATCGCAACGGGTAACAATATCATCTCCTAAAAAGCTCTCAAAAACTGCACACTCCTCTCTATTTTTTCCAACTCTACATTAATTTCAGGCAGACATTACTTTGCAATAGACTTCTAATTTTTTCCTGTCACCCAAAATCTCCCCCTTCCAACCAGTCCATCATTACTACTGATAGAAGAAATATCTTTCTACAAGGAAACTTTCTTTCTTTCTTTCTTTCTTTTTTTAATTTTCTTTCTTTTCTTATTACGATCCACCATTGTTTCTGTATCCATATGCTTGCCCCTGCATTTTGGACCTTTAGACTTCTTCCGCCTTCTTCTTCATCTTCAGCTCTTAACACCATGCTGGCTAAACAGAATTGCTTATCTCTCCCAAACACAAGAAGCTTTGGTCATGCTCTACACCTTTCTTTGCCCAAGGTGCTCTAACCCTTTTTTCCATTTGACAAATACTGGCACCTTTCAAGATTAACTCAAATAGCACTTGCTTTGTGAAGGCTTTCCCATCTCCTCCACACAGAGCTGTCCAATCTTTCTACTGTGCTCTATGCTTAGAGGTATACTTCTATTCAGGAAAAATCACATTTGTTTCCTGTTCATTTTGAAATTTAAATTTGCTTAGTGATCTGTCTCCAAATATTGAAGTGACTGCCTAACCCTAGAGGGGAGGGATCTTGTAATTTTCACTTTATATTGCCCTGCACCCAACACCCAACACCACAAGTCTTTATGGAAATAATGAATAACTCACAGAATAAATGATGAATGGAAAAAGCAACATGAATATTAGGATACAACATGTATCTCAGTGAGAGGATTGAGAAATGCAGACTGAGGAATGAAATGAAGGGCACAGGAAGAAATCAAGAGGAACCACCAGTGTGCACAGAAAACAAAGCTGACATCAAGGAAGGCGGAGAATCAGAGGAGCTTAGACAAAGTAACAGCTGGACAGAGTCCAGTGGGACAAGGAATATCGGAATCCCAATAAAATCTTTGCAATTTGACTCCACTCTCCCAAACAATTCTCATCGGCTTATCATCTCTATAAAGATATGACTATACATAGTTCCCAGGGAAAATACTAAAAACAAAAACAAAAACAAAACTTACACTTGGCCAGCAAGGCATTCGATCAAAAAATTTCCCAGAGTAGATAGGTCTGATGCGATCTGGAGGTTCCACTCCTGGTTCAGTGTTTTCAGTCTCCTTTTTATCTTCAGGTTGTTGGGCAAACTGGCACTCAAGAGGTTCTATCACCAAGCCCATCTGGGGTTCTGTATTCATTTCATCTGACTCCTCTGGTTGGGGCAGCCCAGTGTCCACCTCCAGGGAAGGCTTCATCTCTGCCCTGGGCTTCATCACTTCGCAGGTCGACTCTTTTTCCAGTTCCTGGCTAGATTCCACACCCAAAGCTGGCTGCTTCTCCACTGAAGCCCCTAACCCTTGAGGGGCACCAGCCATAGGATCTTTCCTGCTCCCTAGAGCCTGTGGACTTCCACACACCATGCCCAAAGGAGGCCGCGTTATCCTTCCGGAACGCCCTGCCAGAAGACACTCATTTTCTAAACCCACTCTTTTTGGCAACATACCCAGAGAAGGTTTTGTTGCCTGTGAGGCTGAGACCCTGTTGACTCCTAAATTACTCCTCCCCAAGAGGGTCCCAGAAACATTCTGTCTCTTTAATCTCGTTTCAAGCCCCTTGTTCAATGGAGATTTTGTTTCTGATAATGCCATCCTTTCCTCACATTTATTACTGACCAAATGGTTCTCCCTCGATGGGCAATCTTCTTTTCCTAATCCCACTCTGAAGAACCTCAACTCCGTGGGAGATTTTGATCCCATGAAGACCCTCCTCTCTCCTAAATCCTCCTTTCCTCCGTGGGTTAAACCGACCTCCATGCTTAGGGGAGATTTTCTCTCAGACACCCTCATTCCTCCCAGGGCACCCATTTCTAAGGGGAAACCTGTTCCTGGTTCGAGGGAAGTTCCCAATTCCTTCGGGGACCCCAATCCTTTGGGGGACTCCACTCGCACGAAAGAGAACATCTTCGCTCCGAACAGCTTCCTGCCTACCACTTAACACCTAGCGAGTTCTCACAGCCAAAAGAGGCGGAGGTTTGTTTACACCGTTACCTGGGAAACAGGGGCGTGGCTTGGTGGGCAATTCTTTCTAAGGCCGACCCTCGCTAGTCTCTCTCCCTCTTTCTCGGTCTTGGTTTCTCTCCCTCTCTGTCTCTCTCTCTCCCTTCCTTCCTCTCTTATTCTTCTCGCCACCCGCTTCGTTACTGGATTTGGAAAGCAAAAAAACTTAAAGGATGTGGTCTTGGACACCAATCAAGTGCTCACCAATTCTCTTTGGTTTCCCAAGCAATACAGTCCCTTCAGGATGGGATCCGCCATGGGCTTTCTCCTAGTTGCTGGGCTATTCATTTTACTGGTGATCAGAGAATAAATAACACTGTTTTGAGTGGTGATCAATAATTTTAGGTGCTTCCTTGCACAAGTACATGCACACTGCATTTAGTTCTTTTAGCGCTAAAGAACTACTTTAAATTATTATATTAAACTATTCAATTTAAATCATATTGGGCATTTGTGGTATAGAAATATCTTGAAGTCTTTGAGGACCCTCATACTTTGATAACTAGGCTTTAAATGACATTTAAAGTTACTACATTAAAGTTTGAGATGTGTTATACAATATGCATATTTATTTTTTTAAATATCGTGGCAAACTTTGTTTCCAAGTATGGTATTCCCTTTAAATTGGGTTTACGCTCTGTCGAGTTTTAATCAAAGTTTCAATATTTGGCGAATGTTTGTCATGTTCTCCATATATAGGGGACATAGAACATCTAGCTTAGAATTTGAATGCAATTCATAGGATTCTAGTCTTTTTAAGAAATCTATGAAAAACGTGTGAAGTCAAAACAAAATTTAAAAAGTGATTAGGGAATACTATCTAAAACTGTACCATAATTTTCTAGATCGTTAATATATTCTTCTCTCCCTAAACAGTTTAAATGACTTGATAATGCATAAATCAAGGTATGTTGGAATTAAGTGTTCATTCAATTCTTTTGGTTTACAAATATCTACTGAGTCTCTGTGTTGGGAATACCATGGAATATAAGCCAATCCCTACTTATAGAATTGATATTTTAGTGAGGACAGAAAACTATCAAATAAATCAATAAATAAGATCATATCACATACTGATAACTTGTGAAGAAAACAGAAAGCTTTGATATGTTGGGAAGATACTTTATTTTTTATTAACTTATTCATGTTGAGGCTATTAGAATTAATAGGCTTAGAAGTCAACTGATGTCAATTGGGCAATTAGTAATGACATTTGAGCTGGCATTACACCCTGTGAAGACACAAGCTTTTAAAAATGATTAGCTCAAGTTGCCACAGCCTTTTTCTCACTGCCTTGCCACCACCCACAATTCCTTGTTATAGTGTCTCCAGGCAGTCCAAGTTAAAAGTAAATGTTACCATTCATTACCTATGCAAAGGTTTATTTTTCGAATACGCAATGGAGGAAATACTCTGGAAGAGAAGGCAGAATATATAGGGTACTGTGGATGACTGAGAGAGGTGCTAGGAATTTGTGGTTGTTCAGAGATTCGAGGGCAAAGGGAGCACTAAGGACAGTGTTTACCTCTTCGTGACTTTATTTAGGGCTCATCCATTTTGTAGTTGCTTAACAAATTCTATCAACTAGTAGGATCCCACATTTGACACCAAAATATATACAATTATAAGTCCTCCTCAATTATCTGGTGTTAGGATTTTTTAAAAAAGTATAGTGTGAATGGCATTACAAAAGCAAAACTTTGCCCTGACTGCTGTGGCTCAGTTGGTTGGACTATTGTCCCATACACCAAAAGGTTGGAGGCTTGATTTCTGGTCAGGGCACATACCTAGGTAATAATATGGGCAGCAACCAATTGATGTTTCTCTCTCCATCAATGTTTCTATCTCTCTCTCTCTTCCTTCCTCTCTCTCTCTCTCAAATCAATAAACAATTTTAAAAAAGAGCTTTACTGTGGCATTTCTCTCTCTCCAAAATTACCACTGGATATTAGAAGTGCTGGCCACTGGAGCAACACTCTCCCATGCAAAAAATAAAAATAAAAAATTTTGTATATATATGACTAAATTATAAAATATTGTGGAATATATTAGAGGAGGTGAAGTAAAAGACGAAATTGGTAGAAGGAAATGAAGAAGCAATATCCTAGAACAATGAAATTAATGAAATGAGAATTCCTAGCAATTTATATCAGCATTCATGTGTTATTTGTGAGGCCTTCTCAAGTCAGATATTCACCATTTGCAATGTAACACCAAGTTCACAAATATTTTTGTATCTCCCTCTTTTTCCTAAGCTCCAAGGGCTCCTCTATTATCTTTATAGCTTCCTAAATAAACTTTCACTTGTAATTGTTTTACTTTTCACTGATTTTAGAAAGAGAAACAGACATAGCTTTGTTGTTCAACTTATTTATGCATTCATTGGTTGTTTCTTGTATGTGCCCTGACCAGGGATTGAACCCACAACCTTGGCTCATTGGGACAATGCTCTATCCAAGTGAGTTACTTGGCCAGAGTCACTTCCCCTTCTAATCTAACCAAAAAAAAAAAAAAAAATTCCTCTGGAAGGAATTGAAATAATGAGTAAATTATGGTCTTGGCTCTTAAGAACTTTGAAATCCTATTGGGAATGAAAGACTGAGGAAAGTCTTTGTTCCCTAGACTCTAGGCGCTCCTAACTATAAAATAAAGCAAATGTTAGAACCATTATAGAAGTAAAACAAAGTATCGTGAAACTACAAAACAAAAAAGATTAACTAAATCCTGGAGAAGTATCCTCAGCTGCTGTGCAGGAAGTTGGCATCCTGACCAAAGCAAGGCCTACAGAGATGGATGGTAATGGTGCTCCAGGTGGAGAGAACAAAGTGATCAAAAGATGGCAAGATGAGAACACTCAGGCAACATTCTCGGAACACAGAGTAGGCTGCTATGATTGGGGGACAAAATAAGAATTTGGGAAGAGGTAGGCTATAGAAATAGAATGAAAGAAAAGTGGGTTAAGTCTACAGCTGAAGATTTTTTGGCTCTACGTAGCAAGTAATGAGATACCATTGACCATTTTTCAAGTGTGACTGGTTGAAACATAAAGAATGCACTGAAGAGGCAAGAGTGCACATTAATTCTAGTTCATTTAAATGCTATGATGGCCCGGGGAACAGGGATTAGATCTCATTTGGGGGATTAAAGAGTTTTGGGTGCTAGAATGAACAATGGGTGATAAGAAAAAGAAGGAAGAGTTGAAGATAATTCTGCCCTTCCCAGTCCGGGTGACTGGGAAACTGCTAATATGTTTCCAGGCAGAAGCATGTTTGTGGTGCTATAGCTTTGATTTTGGACCTACTGTTGACAGGCCAAAACTGATGTGACATAACCTATTTCCTGATTCTTCCTGGGATTGTGTAAGAGGTATTACCGTGACTAACATATCATATTTGAACAACCCCTTGGGGATAAAGTGCCACAGATACTATTTACCTATGACACATTACACTCTTCTGGTTAGTAACAGGGGAGTGATCTGAAAGACTGGCTGTTCAAGGGCTCAAATCATCTTCATTGCCTAATGTTGACTGGGCACCCACGGAATACCTTATCCCAAGTATGCATCCAAGACAGTCACTGTAGATGTCCTCACAACGGAGCTATAAATGGCCAACTACATACTGAAAAGTAGCCATTATCCTGAGTGAAAAAATCAATTCAACAGTCTTCCAAATTACAAAACAACTTTTTGTTTTGTTTGGCTTTGCTTCAGATGCCTGGACAGATACTGCCCATTGTGCGATTTAACCAAAGGAACCTGTCTTACCTAGGTCTGCAGTGGAGGGTAATGTTTTCAGCTGTTTTTCACTAACTAGAACTGAGCTTCAGAACTCAGGTTCTTTGGCCAGCCTGCATGTTAAGAATTTCATCACCTCCTCCGTGTTGATTTTGGACAGATTACACAATCTCTGTGCCTCAAATTCTTTACCTGTAAAACAGGTACGCCTCATCCATTAATTCCACAATCATGACGGAAGACTGCTGTCTAGACTGACAAATGTACCACTTAACTGCGTTTACCGGCCCACCCATCCCCAGGGATATATTCAGGGGTCCTCTCTTGCTAGACATAGTCTGTAGACAGGTTGCCAGGGTTGGGGCGTTGCGGGGCAGGCTGAGAGGGACTGTGAGTCAATATTCACCGCCCCACATAGGCTGCAGCAACAAACCCGAGTTCTCTCCCGAGAACAGCGAAGCAATGGAGTTTATCCAACCCCGGGAGCCCAGGACCGCCGCCCAGATAACAATGGCGCCAGGGAGGACAAGGCGCGCGCCGGTGGGGAGGAAGGCGGTGGTATTGCGGGGCCCACGTGACACACCTAGCCCCGCCCCTCGACCAGCCCCGGCGGGGCGGGCCTTGAGAGGCGCGGTGGAGCTGGGGAAACGCTCGGACAGGCGGCGGCGGGAAGTGACGAGCGGGCGCAGTTCGCTACGTGCAGCGACGTGGCGGCGAGGCCGGCTCCGGGCGGCGGAAGTGGCTCCCGCGCAGGGACTGGAGTGTTTGTGTTTTGGTTCGCGAAGGATCCCGCGGCTGGCCTGAGGGGAGGAGGCAGTGGAGGAGGCGGAGGAAGAATTAGTAGGAGCTCCAGCGCCGGCGGCGGCGGCGGCAGAGGAGGAGAAAGAAGAGAGGAAGGCGGAGCGGAGAGAGGCGGAGACCCAGCCCGACGGGGGCGGCACCACGGAACAAGCCCCGCACCGTCCAGTCCGAGGGGAGCGGCGCGAGGAGGAGACGCCCCGCCGCCGAAGCCACAGCCTTTTCTCGGACTAGGCCTGGGACCTGCTGCCCGGAAGCTTCAGTCCTGCGGCTCTGCGTGCTGCGGTCTAAGGTAATCAAACTATCCCTCCCCGAGGCCGGGACGAGCTGGGACCCCTGGTTATCCGCTGTCCCCAGTCTGTCGGTGGCCCTGCCGGCACTCAGTCCCCCACCCCGTCTACCTGTCGCGCGCCCGTGCCCTGGACCAGAGAGTTGTTGAGCCCGGCGTCTCATCCTGCCCGCCGCGGTGGCTCACCCTTCAAGAGGCTATGGGGGACTAGGATTTGGGGGCTGGGTAAGGGAGCGACGGGTGTCACTCTCTTCCCTTCTCAAGATGGCGCCGTGAAGGCGTACTGGAGGCTGCGGTTTCGCCGGCCCCCTGTTCTGGCAGTCTTAGGGAGAGGTAGGTCCGGGCCAGAGCCAGGCCCGATTCGAGGGGCAAGGGCCGGAAAGATGGCCCAGGGGCCTGGTGGGCCTGGCTCGTTCCGGCGGTCGGAGTTTGGTACCAGTTACTCAGGTACCAAGAAGGAGCCGGGGCCTACAGCAGGTGTGAGTTTGGGGAGCTCCGCCTACCCTCGACTTCCAAAGACCGGGTAATGGAGGGAGGAGAAGGCTCGTCGACATAGGCTGTTTGGAGATTCTTGTCGCCTCTAAGGAGGGTGGTGATCCTCGGCTTTACAGAACTCGAGACCACTAGGCCGCCGCACGCGCGCATTGGGTAGAGACCATTAAACCTGCTCTGCTGTGCTCCTGGAAGCCGGTTACCTCCGAGACTCAGACTTGAAGCTCTGAACGTCGTAATTCACAGATCTGCTTTTTGTCTTTCGTTTAATGGAATCAAAATGATGAATCACTTGCCTTTCACAAAACTGGTAGGAAAAGAAACAGGCACAACGCTGTGACAATAAGGGACAGCTCCAAAACTTTAAGCTAGGGGCAATATTGGGGCAATAATACTGCCCCTATGGCAGCTCAGAGTTGGTGTAAGCAGAAGTCATAGAATAGTGCTTGGCACAATATAAGGCCCAGTAAATATTAGCTGCTGTTATTAAAACAGTTTTTATAGAATAGCAGCTATTTTCAAAACATTAAAATGCATTTTATGCCAAATCTTGGTTTTACAAGAGTTTCAGTAGTTAATGAAAGGAAATGCACATAATATTTCACCTTAATGTTAAGCTAACTGTACATAATTAAACTTAGTTATTTTCTGTTTGAAAGCCTCTGGGGAACCACAACCCAGTAGAAGGCAAAGCTAAATCATAATTTTTTAAAAATGGGAATGTGATGTTTTTCCTGATATTTTGGAAGTACAATGGAGCATGTTTTCCTTGATGAGTAATTTAATTTGCTGTTTTGTAAGGTAATTAGACAACTGTGAAGTATTTCAATTGGTATTGTGTATAATAACGGAAGGTGTGTTGGTGCATTTTCAGTCTATATGATATCTTTTTTTATTATTTGTATTTACTGATTTGAGAAACATCAATTTGTTCCACTTATTTATGCATTCATTGATCGGTTCTCTTTTTTTTAAGATTTTATTTATTTTAGAAGGGAAGGGAGGGAGAAAGAGCGGGAAGGGAAACATCAGCATGTGCTTGTATTTTGCACCCCCCAGGACCTGACCTGCAACCCATGCATTCACCCCTACTGGGAATGGAACCCAGGACTCTTTGGTTCACAGGCTTGCACTCAGTCCACTGAGCCATACCAGCCAGGGCTCATTGGATGGGACAATTCTTGTATGTGCCCTGACCAGGGCTGAAACCCAAAACTTTGGGGAATCAGGACAATGCTCTAACCTGCTGTGCTACCCGGCCAGGGCAACATGATACACTGTTGATACATGGCCATTACCTCATCAAAGGGCCTCTACCAGTTTTCAGTCCCTATTCTGTGCCACTATATTAGAGGGTTTTTTTTTTTTAACATATATTCTCTCATTTAATTGTCACAGCAGCTATGTAAGTTAGGCATTCTGGGATTAGAGACTTGGAAATGCAAGAACTTGCTGTGGCAGAAATTGGTATAGCTAGCCAGGTTAGATTCCAGATCTGGTGTAAATTTAGGGTGGTGGAAGGGTTGGGGCATTTTTTAATTTTGGACAAAATTTTAAATACTCAGAAGGAGAATAGTATAAGAGAACACCCCACCTGGCTTTGATTCTCTTAAGACCAGTCTTATTTTGTTTACATCCCCATTATTTGGAAGCAGTTCAGACATATTTCATTTGTAAATATTTCAGTGTGTTACTAATAAAGGACTTGCAAACTGCTGATTAGGATATGGCAGAGGTGATTTTATTGTCTCAAATGTAAGGTCTCTCTCGGATGTGTTTATTGAGTTCATTGTCAAGAGAGATTCTTATATAAACTCATTTCATGGGGAAGGCAAATTTCTTAGGAGGTACCTAAGTGAAATATGACTGATTCCAAGGAAAGAATTGTCAGATTTAATAGTATTAATAAGGACATGTCAGAATTTTGATTAAAAGTGGGAGAAAAGGAAACTTTAGGATTGATTTGTGACGAGATTGGAGCTCTTTAAATGTTTGTTAATTCCTTTGAGATTGAAAATTAGAATTATTAGATAATAAGGGAAGACAGAAGTTGCCATTCAGGCTATTTTTTTCTAAATTATTAAGCAGAAAATAATAACGTTTAATTGTTAGGCCCCAAACTACAGGAAGTGTAAATAAATAAGACACTAATAAGCTCACCATATAGAGAACCACAGTTAACACTTCCATGTATGTGTACTTGAGCACATGAGGAAACTGTTCTAAGTCTCTTAGCCATCAGACACACAAACCTGGGAACCAAACATATTTTTTGATCAAGAAATGAAGTAGTACAAATTGGCAGGTGGAAAATAGTCATACGTATGAAAAGTTCAACATAGAGGATATAGTCAATAATATTGTAATAACTGTGTACACTAGAGTTAGGAGGAAGGGTTACACTTCGTAACTTATATACATGCCTAATCTTTATGCTGTATACCTGAAACTAAAATAATATTAAATTTCAACTATATTTGAAAATTAAAATTTAAAAGAATTGTTGATCTAAAATCACCATTAAACAAAAAATATGTATAATTTAAGAGACCTTTACATAATAATAGCCAACATTTATTGAGCTCTTATGTTCTAAGAGCTTTCCATTTATTAATATTCTTTAAAACTATTTTAACCAAGGTACTGTGGTTCCAGAACCTGAAACTCTTGAGTCACTTCTTAAGTTATCTGGGATTGAAACTCTGCTGCAGCCCTGTCATAGTAACTGTGTGACCTCAATCAAGTTACTTAACCTCTCTGTGCCTGTTTCCTCATTTTTTAGGATTGTAATAGTCTGTTGAGTGACTATGTTAACTACCTGGCACAAAGTTGAGGGAGGTTTTTGTTTTTGTTTTTTAAGATTTTATTTATTTATTTTTAGGGAGAGGGGAAGGGAAGGAGAAAAAGAGAGAAACATCAATGTATGGTTGCCTCTCACATGCCCCCTACTGGGGACCTGGCCCACAACCCAGGTATGTGCCCTGACTGGGAATCAACTGGGGACACTTTGGTTCACAGCCCATGCTCAATCGACTGAGCTGCACCAGCCCGGGCCCGTAGTTGAGTTTTTAATAAAGTTCAGCTTAAATTTTTTTTAAAGTTCTGAAACTTAGCAGCATGATTTTAGGCTCGAATCTTAATGTCTTTACATTATTTTATTACAAAGGATTTAATGAATTAAACTAAATGGCACTCAATGCCCAATAGAGGTTATAATTGTTACATAATAATATGTTATAGGCAGAATTTACTGAATTGATTAATATATTTATTTTGTTTTACTAATGTGCATATTTAATTCCTGTTTTTTTCTTTATAGGTTTCTTTACCTCCAGAAAGAAAAAATTGACACCTTGCATCCTGGAAGTTCATTTAAGAGACTGAAACTAGGGACTTCTTTAAAATTTGGACATGGCTAATCGAGGAGCAACAAGACCCAACGGGCCAAATACTGGAAATAAAATATGCCAGTTCAAACTAGTACTTCTGGGAGAGTCTGCTGTTGGCAAATCAAGCCTAGTGCTTCGTTTTGTGAAAGGCCAATTTCATGAATTTCAAGAGAGTACCATCGGGGGTGAGATTTTCTTTTTTTCCCCTTCTTCATGTAATTGAATCATACACTGGCAAAAAAGATTTTGCAGTTCCAGGTGTGATGATGAAAACCTAAATAGGTAACTCAGTGAAGAAAAGAACTGTTCAGCATACCTCATGCTTTAAAACTTACCTTGATTCTTATTATCATCTTTCTACATTTTGATTTTTTGGTTATTCTTAAGATGGTTGTATGAGAGCTAAAATGCAGGTATAAATGAGTAGATTTAATGACCTAAGTAATAAGATTTGATCTGCTATCTATTTTTTGATCATTATTAGAAGCTTCTTCAAATTAATACAGGTGCGTGCTGAATTATATTGCTTTTAGAATAGTCAAAGAATTAACCTGGAAGTTTTAATTCTAAATATTACTGGACTATTTGTAAAAATAAATTAAATTTTATTAAACTTGTTTAAGAACACTCCTAGGGTGATGGAAGAGAAAAAGTGAATGATTATTGGAGAAAGACATGAAAGGAAATGGGACCTGAAGAGAAAGGTGAAAAAAGAGGGGGGAGAAGTGGTGTAGGCCCTGCATGCAGTCGTCATGGTATGACCAAGGTGAGGGGAAGGTAATATGTGGGACAAAGAGGAGACAACGAACAGTTCGGTATAGTTAGAAGAAAGGAAATTAGATAATCGAATTTAATCAAATCATAACTATTATATGTAGTGGTCGGGCAGAATCAGAGGAATCATATAACTTTAAGATTCATAATAAAGTCAAATTTTTGAAATATGTAAGATACATACCCACTGGCATATAGCAGCTTCTTAGAATCCATCTTGCAGAAGTGTGATTTTATGCTGTGCATTTTAGTGTATGTTCTCAGGAAAGTACTCTTGAGAATTTTATTCATAGTCCCAGACCCTTCCAGTACAGTAAATTACAAAACTCTACCACCTCCTGGCTTTTCCCTACCTACAGGAAATAGACTAGATAAATAGTATTCTCACTGTAATAGAATCAGCAGTATAATAGTATTTGTCAACTTCTTATGTTTATATGACCATGTTACAGTGTTATATCGTTTTAGTGTTACATGTTTTATGATGGATGAGCATCAAAAATGTTGTTTGTATCATGGAGCTTTTTTCTGGAATCAGAAAATCCTAATACTTATTAAAAATTTAATGAGCAATATATTGCACATTCTTTGTTAATACAGCTAACTGGCCCACATAGTAGGAAGAGTTTTAAAGACTGCTAGGTCATGTCCACCTACCTTTAGCTGGGGCAGAAAGTTATTTTAACTGGTTTCTTGGCAAGTGATTGTCAGTGCAGCATTTTCCAAAGTACATACGTATTATAAGCTAAATACCTAGACCAGATAGGTTTGGAACTTATGATATGCTACCCTCCCCCACTTTCACAGTGCACATATTAAAATAATAAAAACACTGAAGTACTATAATAAAGAACTTAATTTTTGGAAAAGTTTGCTGGAACCTAAATAGCCTTAGAGTAGTTGTTTTGTTTTTATCTTGGACACTCCAAACATCTTTTAAGTGTATTTTTTCCTAATGACATCTCAGAAATGTTTAAATGTAATATTTAATCTTGTATGAGTACATCATAAATATAGTTATTCTCTAGTGTACATGTATATGTTAGATTAGATTATACCAATTAGATTGTCTGCATTTTTGTTAATAAATTTTCCAAAAGGATTTTTTGTTTATTCCTATACATAAAACTTCCTTAATATTTTCTACCCATACAAATCAAATCAGTCTTTCCAAATCAACTTTAAAAAGAAATTACATTCAAATTTCTATGTTACTGACTATTGGATAGTGTTTCACTGTGTCGACCACGTATTAATATCTTCAGGAGGTACGACAGTATCATTGCAGCTGTGAACACTGTTCTTTTTGTTTTTGAGGGTTTTTTTTTTTTTTTTTTGAGATATAATTGACATATAGCATTCTATAAGTTTAAGGTATTAAAACATGTTGTTTTGATATGTTTATATAGTGAGCACTATTCTTTTATGCTCTTTTGCTAACGCTCTTTACCTGTAAGGGACTATAGTAGATTCTTAGCATTCAAAGATTTCAAGGTTTGAAATATTTAATAAATACCACGAAAGGTCCTTAACTTGTAACTAATATGTATTCTAGTTTTGGCTGAAGTGTGGGAACAGTTATCTAACACATGAACCTGGCCACATATTTTGCATTCCTTGTGTTCTATATTTTTTACTTGTTTTTATCTAGTTACATTAGTTGTGGCCTGAACTTAAAGTTATCTTTGTTTTAAGGTAGAAATCATATGCTGCACTCTTGTGTATTCTAGAACCTCATACTCATCAAGAATAGCGAAGTTTCTTCCTTCATTTGTCTGGCTCTTGTAAATATGATAGCTTGATTTAAGAACCCATGTTGACTCACCACACCCCACACCCCTGCTCCTTGATTCTATAGCACTCATAATGAGATTAGCTAGGTAGGTAGTGGTTTAGCACTTTGGGGAAGTCTAGTTTATTTGTAGGGGTTTAGAGTTGGCATGATGTTTATGTTCCTTTTGGTTGTCTAGGCAAAAGTTTAGCAAGGAGAATTAGGCGCAGAGGGGTTTTTTTTCTTGCTGTCTCATCTGGAGGCTCAGTAGCTCTGCAGTAAACACTTTATAGATGATAGGGCTGCCAGCTTTCACTGTATACTTTAATACCTGAAGATTTCAAAGATTTCTAATGAGTTCCTCTCATAAAAAAAATCCAGTATTTTTTTTACAAGTGCATTTGCATGATATTTATTAAAAAAGGAATTCCCTGTGTAAGGCAGAACGAGGTTAAAATATAAAATGAAACAGCATACAGCCATCCAACTCTTTTTTTGCTTTTGAGAGATGGTTTGATACCACAATTTAATTGTATATGCATTAATCATCAAAGAAGTGTTTTACATACTGTAAAAGTTTAGGTTATGGAACTGTACATGAGAGTATTGACAACATTCCTTTTTCTGGTACTATAATTTTTGAGCTTTAGTTTAGTTTAGTTCTCAAAAGAGTGTCTGTTACCTGTTTCCAGAACCATTTGCATTACCTGAGAACTTGTTAAAAATGCAAATTCCTATATTGAACCAAAACACTGGGGTAGAACCAGTAATTTGAAGTTTTAAAACACCTTCCAGGTGATTCTGATGCATGTTAAAATTTGAGACCACTTCTTTCTGTGTTCTGAGCAGTCAGTATTACATTTTTACTGAAGTTGTTCTCCCACAAACGGAGTCATTGCTTTTTTTTTAACTGTTGATTTTGTAGGACTTTTTAAAAAATACTGTTCATCCAAATACTCCAATTTGAGAATTTCGTACTGGTTTTATTGCATATTACCTGTATCTCTTTGCATGGAAACCCCTTTCTATGGATCTGGTGACTTGCTAGGTCTCCTTAGTAAAGTATGATCCCTTCTCTATCCCATCAAGGATACTTTGCCTTGTCACTACTGTAAAGGAGTTTGAGTATCCGTAGTTTTCAGTCATTGGTACCAGTGCTGCTCCCCTTCCTTGCCACAAGTAATCAAGGACTGATTATGCACTAAATTAAAAGAAATATGTACCTCTTTAAAGTTAACTTTCAGCAATTATTAACTCTTAAGTAGAGTGCCTAAAGTATTATTTCAAGGTTTTTACTGGAAGAACAAAATTCATTATACTTCTACATTTAACATCCATCTAATTTTCTCTGAGGGGCTAGTAGGACTTGTTTTTCTGTTTATACACAAAAACATCCAATGGGGAAAAATTATTGTTAAAATTAAGACAAACAAGGTTGGTTTCAAAGTTATTAATGCACTCTTATTTTATTACTGGGACTTTATCAAGAGTAAATATTATAGTTAAAAAAGCAGAAGTTCTTGTATCCTCATGGTTTGATTTTATTTTTTGTTAAACATTTTTTTAAGATTTTATTTACTTATTTTTTAGAGAGGGGAAGGGAGGGAGAAGGAGAGGGAGAGATGTCAATGTGAGAGAGAAGGTTGTCTCTTGCATGCCCCCAATGGAGGACCTGGCCTGCAAGCCAGGTACGTGCCCTCACCAGGAATCATACTGATGACCTTTAGGTTCACAGGCTGGCACTCAATCTACTGAGCCACACTAATCAGGGCCATGTGGTTTGATTTTAAATTCTAGCCCTAGTTCTTACAGCAATCTTAGGCAAGTCATACCCAGCTTTGTTTTTCTCTATATGAAATGGAAATAATAGTACCTAACTGGAAAGATCTTTTTGCAAAGATTAAATGAAAATGCATATAAATGTTAGCACAGTGCCTAAGCACAGAGTAAAATGCTTATTAACACTACCATGACCACCATTACTTTTCCCTGAGTCATTTTTAATCACTGATGATATTTTTGTTATATTGTTCATGGCATGGCATTATTTTGGAATCATGGCTCTTCTCCCTTGTGCATAGCATTTGGTTTAGCATTTGACAGTGTTCAAGAATGTTCAGATTTTAATCTCTTAAAAGGTAAAGTTTCTCATCCAGAATTAAAGAACAACCCTGGCTGGTGTGGCTCAGTGGATTGGGCACTGGCCTGCGAAACAAAGGGTCGCCAGTTTAATTCCCAGTCAGGGCCCATGCTTGGGTTGCAGGCCAGATTCCGCGGGGGGGGG
>PVKM010007563.1:0-41155 GCA_004027735.1 Carollia perspicillata | reverse complement strand
GTGCAGTGGGTGACTTGGAGAGTGCACCGTGGGTGACTCGGAGCCTGCACCTGGAAAATCCAGAACAGGTGCCCATGCGGCAAGAGATGGCGAGAGGGTGCTGATAAACGCAGAGCGGTCATGCGCGTGGCCGGCGAGAAAACTTGAGAGGGCGCGATAAACCTGGGTGGCTAGAGAAAGCAGACAGCTCAGATAAACCCTGAACCGATGGTGCGTGCTGCCCGAGACCAGTAGATGGCTCCCATAAATGCAGTGTGGTCATGTGCACATGTGCAGCGAGAATCCTTGAGAGGGCGCAATATCGGTGGCCAGAGAAAGCAGATGGCTCAGAGAAACCCAGAGCTAGTGCGCGCAGGAGACCAGAAGAATGCTCCGATCCACTCAGAGGGGGCGTGCCTGTGGACGGAGACTGGGAGACCTGGGGACCCAGATACCCAGAGAGCACATCTATAAACCCACCCTTCAGTCTGCTGCAGCCAGCAAGAACAGGAAAACTGGTCTGAACAGTTTGAAACCAGCAAGAGGGTTTCTTCTTTCTTTTTTAAAATTTTAGTTCTTATTCTTTTTTTGTTTTTGCTTATTTTTCTTTTTTCTTTGTTTTCCCTGGTGTGTAAGTGTGTGTGTGTGTGTGTGTTCGTTCGTTTGTTTGTTTTATTCCAAAGAAATTTTTTATATTATAATTTTTATTTTATTTATTTATTTGTTTTAGACATTTTTATGATTGTTTTTTATTAACACAATTCACATATGCTTGTGGCAGACACATACTCGAGCTTTCTTAGCTTTTTGACATTAGAAACTGCAGAAAAACATGGATAATTCAAGGTGATTGATGACACAGCATTGACATAAGTGAAAACTACAGGGTGATTTTTAAAACTACAGCTGTTGTGAGCCTCGTGCTATTTGGAAATCATAAACATATGGTGAACGCATAAGTGCTTTGCATTTCACACAGCTTTAAAAATAGTGCACACCAGTATTGTGTATTAGGAAAAAATGTCTAACCCATTTTAAACATATTATTTGATAGATTTTTATCTTTTTTACTTTTTAAAAATCAAAGTTCAGTTTGCCTGAAAGAAAAAAATACTCATTATTAGTGCACAGTTTTAACAAATGTACATAGTAACTATAGTTCTAACTAACATGTAGAATATTTCTTCATTCTAAAAAGGTTTCCACATCCCTTCTCAGTGAATTCTTTCATAGTCTGCCAAGGCAACCGTTTTCTGCAGCCTGTGTTATTTCAGGCCAGTGTTTTGCTAATTGTTTCACTAGTACATTAATCAAATCAATTTGTACCCAATTTCCAATAAAAGTTTTCCCACTCCTTCCAGCCTTCACTAACACTCTAGCCCTTCCAGCTTCAGTGTCAAGATTGGTGACATGTCTGAGTTTTCTTGCGTATCAGCATCCCACTTGAGTAATAATTTTGACTTTGATCACCAAAGAGAGTTTTGCCAGTTTTTATTTTTAACTTCCTATAAATAGAGTGACACACTATGGGTACTATAGTGACTGACTCTTTTGCTCAATGTATCAGTGACATATCCTCTACATTTTTACATGTATCAGTAATTTGCTCTTATTGCAGTGTAGTATTCCATTGTACAGCCTCAATTTTTTATCCTTACAATAAACATTTAGTGTGTTTCTAATTCCAGGCTATTTTTACAATAGTTTCTATGAAGACTTTTTTTTTTTAAAATTTGTCTTGGGGAAATTGTGCCCGCATTGCTTTTGGTTACATACTGAGGACTGGAATTGCTGGGTCATAGGTAGGCAGAGGTTTAATTTGGGAAGAGACTCACAGATAGTTTTCCAAAGAGGCCGAACCTGATTTCTATTTCTGGCAGTAATAATTTTTATTTTTTATGTCTTAATGCTTTTTTCCTCTCTTTCCTTCTTTCTTGTTTTATTCCTTCTTGCTTTCTTTCCAATTTTATCTCTTCTACCTTCCTTAACCTGCTTTCTTTTTTTTAAAATATGCACAAATGTGACAAAGAAAACCGGAACTGTGAAAAGACCAGAGTTGGTCCCAAAGAGGGGGGCATCCTAACAGTTGAGACAGACAAATTTCACTTTGCTATTACAAGGAACCTGCAAGATACTGCATATCTGCATCATTATTTCTACCTTATTCTTACATCTTTTATTTGAATAATATTTTGGTATTCCTCTTCCTTCTGTTTAGTCGTCTTTGTTTGGTTGAGCATATTGTATCGAGTGACAGGTTTCCCCTGTTCTCTCAGTCACAGTGTATTGTTAATTTACTGTCCTTCACTTCACCTGTGTTCCATTAGCACACTACTGAAGGTCCGACACTCCTTATTCTTGGTATCTAGATTCCATAGATTCTGTCATGTGATTGTTGCTCTAATATTATTGTAAATAATAGCTGTTCCATACTGTTGTAAATACTACACAACACCCCTCTGAGCTCCTAGCCCACTTCACGGTTTTCTGAGCTCTATTACTGTAGCGGGTAACTATTCTCTCACTCACTACACCTATTTGCTCTCCTTTATTATCACCTTACCTCAGAATCTGACATCTCACAACCTCACTGCTTTCTAGATCTAACTCACAACCCTTCCCTCCCCAACAAGAGACTTACCTTCATTCCACCGTTTCTAAAAGCGACTTGCTGGGTGGTATATCACCGTTAATACTACACATAGCCAATGGATTTCCTATCTCTTCTTTACTGGCTGCTACTGAAAATAACATAGAATACTCTCTTGCTGTCTTAAACCATTTTGCCTTACCCTCCAATGGATCACAAAGAAGAATAGGAGGAAGCAGTGAACACTAGGATTCCCGAGGAGACTGCACCACTGAACCTCACAGGTACTCTATCACAGAAGCTCACACCGTAAACCCAGGGAGCCAGAACAGATCAATTTGAGAAGCTGAGGCCAATAAGAAGAGTCTCACAAACAATGGACAGAAAAAGAAACAATCCCCAAATGAAAGGGAAGGAGGAAACCTCAGAAAGAATGCTAAATGAAATGGAGGCAACTCACCTATCAGATGTTGAGTTCAAAGCAATGGTCACCAGGAAGCTCCATGAGCTCACAACCAACTACTAGAAACTACAAGAAAACTAAAATGAACTCGCTGAAAACTATATCAATATGAAGAAGGAAATAGAAAATATCAACAAGGGCCAAAAGGAAATGAAGAATACAATATCTGAACTGAAGAACACAGTAGAAGAAATCAAAAGCAGGATAGATGAAGCAGAAGATTGGATCAGCGAGCTGGAGGACAAAATAGAAAAAAACACCCAGAAAGACCAAGGAAAGGAAAAGAGGCTCAGAAAGAATGAAGAGGGATTAAGAGAAATACAAGACTATGAAATGTAATAATAATTCAAATAATAGGGATACCAGGAGAAGAAGAAGAAAAAGGGGTAGAAAACCTATTTGAGAAAGTAATGATGGAAAACTTCCCTAATTTGATGAGAGAAAAAGTCACACAAATCCAAGGAACACAGAGAGTCCCAGTCAAGAGGAACCCAAAGAGGCCCACTTCAAGACACATCATAATAAAAATGGCAAAATTCCAAGACAAAGAGAGAATTTTAAAGGCAGCAAGGGAGAAAAAGGAAAATAACATACAAGGGAGTCCCAATAAGGTTAGCAACCGACTTCTCAATGGAAATGCTTCAAAGCCAGGAGAGAATGGCAAGAAATATTCCAGTAATGACAACTAAAGGACTACAACCAAGGATACTTTATCCAGCAAGACTTTCAATCAAGATAGAAGGCCAAATAAGGAGCTTTTCAGACAAAAGAAGTCTAAAAGAATACACCTCCACCAAACCAGTTCTTGAAGACATGCTAAAGGGTTTGCTTTAAGGAAAGGAAGGAAAAGAGACACACAGAGAGAGGAACACTGGTACAAAAATGACAATGAATAAGAATCTATCAATAATAACCTTAAATGTAAATGGATTAAATGCTCCAGTCAAAAGACACAGAATAGCTGAATGGATAAGAAAGCATGACCCACACATACGCTGCCTACAAGAGACCCACCTTAGCACAAAAGACCTACACAGATTGAAAGTGAAGGGCTGGAAACAAATATTCCAAGCAAATGCACAGGATAAAAAAGCCACGGTAGCAATACTCATATCAGACAAAATAGACTTCAAAAAAAGGGCCATAAAGTGGTCACTTCATAATACTCAAGGGAAGAATCCACCAAGAACACATAAATACTGTAAATATTTATGCACCCAATGTAGGAGCACCCAAATACATAAAGAAAATCTTGGAGGACTTCAAGAAGAATATTGACAGCAACACAATTCTAGTAGGGGATTTTAACACCCCACTGTGAAAAAATGGACAGATCCTCCAAACGAAATATCAACAAAGATGTTGTGACATTGAACAAAGCCCTACATGAAATGGACTTAACTGATATATATAGAGCCCTGCATCCAAAAGAAGCTAAATACACGTTCTTTTCAAATGCACATGGGATATTTTCAAAGATAGACCACATGATAGGACACAAAACAAGCCTCAACAAATACAAGAAAATTGAAATCCTACCAAGCATTTTCTCTGACCACAAGGGACTGAAATTAGAAACCAACCCCAAGGGAAAAAACACAAAACACTCAAAATCATGGAGATTGAATAGAATACTATTAAACAATGAATGGGTCAAATATAAAATTAGGGAAGAAATCAAAAAGTTTCTGGAAACAAATGAAAATGAACTCACGACAACCCAAAATTGATGGGACACAGCAAAGGCAGTCCTGAGAGGGAAGTTCACAGTTATACAGGCCTACCTAAAAATGATAGAAACATTTCAAACAAACAACCTAACCCTACGCCCACAAGAACTCGAGGAACAACAACAGAGACAGCCCAGAGCTAGTAGAAGGAAGAAAATAACCAAGATCAGAGCAGAATTAAATGATAGAGACAAAAAGCACAGTTCTTAGGATCAATGAATCAAGGAGCTGGTTCTTTCAAACAATAAGTAAAACAGACAAGCCCTTAAGCTCATCAAGAAAAAAAGAGAGAGGACCCAAATAAACACAATTAGAAATGAAAGAGGAAAGATTACAACTGACACCACAGAAATATAAATGATTGTAAGAAATTACTATGAGGAGCTATATGCCAAGAAATTTGAAAACCTATGTGAAATGGACAAATTTCTAGAAAAATATAATCTTCCAAGGCTCAGTGAAGAAGAAGCAGAAAGCCTGAACAGACCAGTAACAGCAGAAGAAATTGAAGCAGTAATCAAAAAGCTACTGACTCTCAAAAGCCCTGGACCAGATGGTTTCACAGGAGAATTCTACAGAGCATTTAAGCAAGAACTAACCCCTATCCTTCACAGACTACTCCAAAAAATCCAAAGTGATGGAAGACTCCCAAACTCCTTCTATGAAGCCAGCATCATCCTAATCCCAAAACCAGATAAAGACACAACAAAGAAAGAAAACTTCAGGCCAATATTGCTAATGAACATAGATGTTAAAATCCTCAACAAAATATTGGCAAACCGAATCCAAGAATATTTTAAAAAGATCATACAGCATGACCAAGTGGGATTCATCCCAGGGCTGCAAGGATGGTTCAACATTCGCAAATCAGTAAATGCAATACACCACATAAACAAAAGCAAAGACAAAAATCACACGATCATATCAACAGATGCAGAAAAAGCATTTGACAAAGTACAGCACCCATTTATGATAAAAACACTGAGCAAAGTGGGAATAGAGGGAGCATTCCTCAATATAATAAAGGCCATACATGAGAGACCTACAGCCAACATCATACTCAATGGACAAAAGCTAAAAGCTTTTCCACTAAGATCAGGAACAAGACAAGGTTGTCCACTTTCACCACTTCTATTCAACATAGTATTGGAAGTCCTAGCCACAGCAGTCAGACAAGAAAAGGAAATAAAAGGCATCCTAACTGGAAAAGAGGAAACCAAACTGTCATTATTTGCAGATGACATGATAGTGTAGATAGAAAATTCTGTGGTCTCCACCCCAAAACTTCTCAACCTAATAAATGAATTTGGCAAAACAGAGTAATACAAAGTCAGTATCCAGCAATAAAAGGCATTTTTGTATACCAATAATGAAACAGAAGAAGCAGAAATCAAGAAAAAAAATCCCATTTGATATAGCAAAAAGAAAAATAAAATACCTAGTAATAAGCCTAACCAAAGACGTAAAAGACCTGTATGCAGAAAATTACACAACACTGAAGAAAGAAATCAAGGAAGACACAAACAAATGGAAACATGTACTGTGTTCATAGATTGGAAGAATTAACATAATCAAAATAGCCATATTACCCAAAGCAATTTACAGATTCAATGCAATGCCTATTAAAGTACCAATGGCTTATTTCACAGATATACAGCAAACACTTCAATAATTTGTATGGAGCCATAAACGACCCCGAATAGCTGCTGCACTTTTGAAAAAGAAGAGCAAAGTAGGAGGGATCACAATACCTCATACCAAACTGTATTACAAGGCCACTGTAATCAAAACAGCCTGGTACTCTCATAAAAACAGGCACATAGACCAATGGAACAGAATAGAGAACCCAGAGATAAACCCAAGTCTGTATGGTCAATTAATATTCAACAAAGGGTGCAGCAACATAAAATGGAGTAAAAATAGTCTCTTCAACAAGTGGTGTTGGGAGAACTGGAGAGCTATGTGCAAAAAAATGAAACTTGAGCACCAACTTACACCATACACAAAAATAAATTCACAGTGAATAAAAGACTTAAATATAAGCCAGAACACCATTAAAGTCATAGAGGAGAACATAGACAGGAAAATCACAGATATTTCACACAGCAACATTTTTACTGATTTGTCCCCTAGAGCAAGGGACATAAAGGAAAAAATAAACAAATGGGATCTCATCAAAATAAAAAGCTTCTGCATGGCCAAAGAAAACATCATTAAAATAAAAAGAGAACCAACCATATGGGAAACATTTGCCAATGATACCTCAGACAAAGATTTAATCTCCAAAATATATAAAGAACTTGCACGAATCCACTCTAAGAAGGCAAGCAATCCAACTAAAAAATGATCAAAGGACTTGAATAGATGTTCTTCAAAGAGGACATCCTCCAAAGAGGATCCAGAAACACATGAAAAGATGCTGAATATCACTAGCTAAGAGAGAGACACAAATTAAAACTACAATGAGATACCACTTCACACTTGTCAGAATGGCCATCATAAACAAAGCAACAAACAAGTGTTGGAGAGGCTGTGGAGAAAAGGGGAACCTAGTTCGCTGTTGGTGGGAGTGCAGACTGGTACAACCACTATGGAAAACAGTATGAAATTTTCTCAGAAAACTAAAAATGGAACTGCCTTTTGACCCAGCAATTCCACTGCTAGGATTATACCCTAAGAACCCAGAAACACCAGTTTAAAAGAACCTATGCACCCCAATGTTCATAGCAGCACAATTTACAATAGCCAAGTGTTGGAAGCAACCTAGATGTCCATCAGTAAATGAATGGATCAAAAAACTGTGGTACATATACACAATGGAATTCTATGCAGGAGAAAGAAAGGAGGAGCTCCTACCCTATGCAACAGAATGGATGGAACTGGAAAGCATTATACTAAGTGAAATAAGCCAGGCAGTGAAAAACAAATACCATATGATCTCACCTTTAACAGGAGCCTAAACAACAAAACAAACAAGCAAGCAAAATATAACCAAAGACATTGAAATTGAAAACAGGCTGATAGTAACCGGAGGGGGGAGGGGAGGGAATTTCAGGGGAAAAGGGGAAGGGGTCACAGGAACAAATATAAAGGACACATGGACAAAAGCTAAGGGGGGTGGAAATGGGAGGGAGGTGGGGAGCAGTGGGTGGGTGGAATGGAATGGGATGGGAGTAAAAGACAGAAAACTCTACTTTAACAACAACTAAAATTTTAAAAAATAAAAGTAAGGAAAAAAAAAAAAGAAATAAACCAGTATGTGAAAGAATAATACCACATAATCTCACTTATGTATGGAATCAAATAAACACAATAAACTAAAAAAAAGAAGCTATTTCTCCAGTGAATTTATATTCATCATCAACACCTCTAATAAAAGTGGCAGGTTGAGCTGTATCTGCAGCATCGGTGGTGTCAGTTATCTCCAAAGCATAAGATAAACCTAGCAGCTTTACTCTGCAAACTTCTTTCAATAGATTTTCCATTTTCTTCAGTTCATCTGGCTATAGTCTGGTGAGACAAACTGATTTTAGAAATATACCCCTTTTTTTCAGGGCAAATTATATCTGCCATGATTTCTATACTTGGCTTAATAAACTCACCATCAGTAAATGGTTTTAGTTTCTTTGCTATTAACTATGCTACCATGTAACTAACTTTTACAATGGGATCTGCCTGAGTTGTAACTTCCCGAAAAAATTTTTGTTGAGAAGAGAGACTTTTTTCAGTTCATCTATTTTCTCCTTATGATACAATCCTTCATATGCATTGAACTTGGCAGTATGTTTTTGCATGTGATTCCTTTTCATGTTACAGTCTTTGAAAACTTGCACAAATTCCCTACAAGTTGAGCAGAGTGCTTTACTGTTTGCCTAGACAAAAAAGTAGTCATCTGCCTACTTTTCATTGAACAATCTCTCTTCACCCATAATGTTTCATTTTTAGGGTTCTTTGTTCTTCTGAGATGTTGTAGAACCCATGCTGGGATTCAAAAAATAATAATAGATACGAGGTTTTATTTACTTTTATTATGGAAATCGATTGACAGGAAAATCAAAAGTAAGGTTTGGGCCCTTCTATAGCCCTCTTGGCTGCCAGTGCAGAGCAAGGCAGAGGTCTTACTGCAAAGCATGGTGGGAGATATGTAAAGTGCTGCCAAGGTGTGGAAGTGCTTTTAATAAGGAAGAATGCTTACCTGACTTCAAAATAACATTAAACACCTAACATTGCAATAGTAGGTTGAAATATTGATAATCACTCCCTCGCTAAGTCACCACAAGCACATGTAATGTCTGGTAGTGTCAGTTTTACTGTCTGCTCTTGGAAAATAACACACTGGAAGCCACACATGTACAAATAGCAAAAGCATATGTAGGTTTATTTTATGTGGCATTGTGACATGTGATCAAAATAAAATCCCATAATGTTTTAAGTAAATTTTCCATTTTATTTTTGGCTGCATGCTGGCCATAGGTTGGAACCCCCTGTTCTAAATGATAGCTTTGCTGGGTAAAGTCCTTGCTTTTCATCCCTTTGATCATTTCTTGTCACTTCCTACTGGCCTGCAGAGTTTTTGTTGAGAAGTAAGCTGACAATCTTATGGGAGCACCCTTTTAGGTAACTAACTGCTTTTTTCTTGCTGCTTTTAAGATTCTCTCTTTGTCCTTTAACCTTTTGCACATTAATTATAATGTGGCTTGGTGTGGGCCTTTTGGTGCTCATCTTGTTTGGGACTCTGCTTACATATCTTGGCTATTGTAAACAGGATGCTTATATCTTTTTGAATTAATATTTTGGGTTTCTTCAGGTAAATACCCAGAAGTGGAATTTCTGGTTCCTTCTTTGTGTCTCATTATAGCCTTTGTTTTAAAGTCATTTTGTCTGATGTGAGCATTGCTACCCCAGCTTTTTTCTTTTAATAAGGAAGAATGCTTACCTGACTTCAAAATAACATTAAACACCTAACATTGCAATAGTAGGTTGAAATTTGAACATTTCTTGTCACTCCCTACTGGCCTGCAGAGTTTTTGTTGAGAAGTAAGCTGACAATCTTATGGGTTGTAGGTTCTTGCTTTTCATCACTTTGAATGTTTCTAACCAATCTCTTCTGGCCTGCAAAGTTTTTGTTCAGAAATCAGCTGACAGTTTTGTAGGAGCTACCTTGTTTAAGTTACTTTTCCTTGCAGCTTTTAATGTTCTCTCTCTTTCTTTGCTCTTTTAATTAGAATGTGCCTTGGAGTTTGTTTCTTTTGGTTCATCATATTTGGAACTCTCTGTGTATCCTGGGCTTGTGTGTCTCTTTCTTTCACCAGGTTAGGGAAGTTTTCTATCATTATTTTTTTCAAATAGGTTTTGAATTTTCTGTTCTCTTTTTTCCCCTTCAGATACCACAATGATGCAAATGTGGTATGCTTGCTGTTGTCCCTGAGGCCTCTTCTACTATCCTCATTCTTTGGATTATTTTTTATTTCTTAATTTTAATTTTTTTATTGTTGATAAAGTACAGTTGTCTCCACTTTAACCCCACCACAAACTGCTGTCACACCCATCACCATGTCCCACCCTGGAAACTATGTCCTTTGACTTTGTCAATGTGTCCTTTATACATGTTCCTTGATGGCACTCCCTCTATTTTCTTCCATTATCCCTCTCACCTCTCCTCTCTGGTTACTGTCAGTTTGTTCTTTATTTCCATGTCTCTGGTTATATTTTGTTTGCTTGTCTGTTTTGTTGATTAGGTTCCATTTATTTATAGGTGACATCATGTGGTATTTGTCTTTCATGGCTAGACTTACTTTACTTAGCATAATGTTCTCTGGTTCCATCCATGCTGTCATGAAGGGTAGGAGCTCCTTCTTTCCTTCTGCTGACTAGTATTCCATTATGTAAATGCACCACAGTATTTTGATCCACTATTCACTGGTGGACACTTGGGTTGCTTCTAGCACTTGGCTCTTGTAAATTGTGCTGCTATGAACATTGGGGTGCATACGTTCTTTTGAATCAGTGTTTCAGGATCTTTAGGGTATAATCCCAGCAGTGGTATTCTGGGTCAAAAGGCAGTTCCATTTTTGGTTTTCCAAAAAAGTTCCATACTGTTTTCCACAGTGGCTGCACCAGTCTGCAATCCCACCAACAGTGCCCTAGGGTTCCCTTTTTAACACAACCTCTCTAGTACTTGTTTCTTGATTTGTTTATGATGTCCATTCTGACCCGTGTGAAGTGGTATCCTATCGTGGTTTTAATTGGCATCTCTCAGATGGCTAGTGATGCTGAGTGTCCTTTCATATGTCCCTGGTCCCTCTGTTTGTCCTCCTTGGAGAAGTGTCTGTTCAGGTCCTTTGCCCATTTTTCAATTGGGTTGTTTGTCTTTCTGAAGTGGACTCATGTGAGTTCTTTATATATTGTGGGGATCAAACCCTTGTCTGAGGTATCATTTGGAAATATATTTTCCTATAGGGTTGTTCCCTTTTCATTTTAATGTGTTTCCTTCAGCTGTGCAGAAGCTTTTTATTTTGATGAAGCCCCATTTGTTCATTCTTTTCTTTATGTCCCTTACTCTACAGGACATATTGGTGAAAATATTGCTGCGTGGAATATCTGAAATTTTCCTGCCTGTGTTTTCCTCTAGGACTTTTATAGTGTCACAACTTATATTAAAGTCTTTTGTCCACCTTGAATTTATTTTTGTGTATGGTGTAATTTGGTGATCGAGTTTTATTTCTTTGTGTGTAGCTGTTCAGATCTCCCAACACCATTTGTTGAAGAGGCTTTTTTTATTCCAGTTAATTGCTCCTTCCCCCTTTGTCAAATATTAATTCATCATAGAGACTTAGATTTATTTCTGGGCTCACTATTCTGTTCCATTGGTCTATGTTTCTATACTTATGCTAGTACCAGACTGTTTTTGATTACAGTGGCTTTGTAATATGGTTTCATACCAGGTATTGTGATCCCTCCTACTTTAGTTTTCTTTCTCAAGATTGCTGTGGCTATATGCGGTCATTTATACTTCCATATAAATGTTTGAAATGTTTGTTCTATATCTGTGAAATATGTCATTGGCGTTTTCATAGGGATTGTGTTGAATCTATAAATTGCTTTGGGTAGTATGGACATTTTGATGATGTTAATTCTTCCTATCCACGAACATGGTATATTCTTCCATTTGTTTGTGTCTGTCTTAATTTCTTTAGTGTCCTATAGTTTTTTGAATACAGGAAAAGTTTATTCGTAGGTACTTTATTTTTTTTTTTTGCTGCTATATCAAATGGGATTTTTTTCCTGATTTCTGTTTCTGATATTTCATGGTTGGTATACAAAAATGGCTTTGATTTCTGAATATTTACTTTGTATTCTGGTGTTTTACCAAATTCACTTATTAGGTCGAGTAGTTTTTTGGTGGAGTCTGTAGGATTTTCTATGTCATCTGCAAACAGTGCCAGTTTTGCTTCTTCCTTTACAAATTGGATGCTGTTTTTTATTTTTCTTGTCTTATCTCTGGGGCTAGGACTTCCAATACTATGTTGAACAAAAGTGATGGAAGTGGACATTCTGGTCTTGTTCCTGATCTTAATGGGAAGGCATTTAGGTTTTGCCCCTTGAGTATGATGTTGGCTGTAGGTTTCTCATATATGGCCTTTATCATTTTGAGGAATGCTCCCTGTACTCTCACTTTGCTGAACATTTTTATCATAAATGGGTGCTGTACCTTATCAAATGCTTTTTCCACATCTGTTGATATAATCATGTGATTTTTGTCTTTCCCTTTATTTATGTGATGTATTACATTTATTGATTTGAAAATATTGTACTGTCCTACCACCCCTGGGATGAACCCCACTTGATTATCTTGTATGATCTTTTTAATAAATTGTTGGAATAGGTTTGCCAATATATTGTTGAGGATTTTAGCATCCACATTCATCAGTGATATTGGCCTGTAGTTTTCTGTGTTGTGTCTTTATTGTCTTTATCTGGTTTTGAAATTAGGATCATGCTGGCTCCATAAAAAGAGGTTTGGGAGTCTTCCCTCTTCTTGGATCTTTTGGAATGGTCTGAGAAGTATAAGGGTTAACTATTTCTTAAATGTTTTTAAAATTCTCCTGTGAAACTATCTGGTCCAGGGCTTTTGTGTGCCAGGAGGTTTTTGATTACTGATTTGATTTCACTAGTTGTTATAGGTTTGTGCAGGCTTTCTACTTATTCTTCATTCAGTTTTAGGAGATTATATTTTGTAGAAATTTGTCCATTTCACCCAAGTTTTCAAATTTCTTGACATACAGTTATTCATAGTAATTTTTTAAAGTCCTCTGTATTTCTGTGGTATCAGTTGCAATCTCTCCTTTTTCATTTCTGATTTTGTTTATTTGAGTCCTTTCTCTTTTTTTCTTGATGAGTTTGCTAAAAGGCTTATCAATTTTGTTTATCTTATCAAAGAACCAGCTCCTGTATTTATTGATCCTTTTGATTATTCTTTTAGTCTCTGTGACATTTAATTCTGCTCTGATCTTGGTTTATTCCTTCCTTGCTCTCGCTCTGTACTTTGTTGTTGTTCCTCTAGTTCTTATAGATGTAAGGTTAGGTTCTTTATTTGAAACGTTTCTTTCTTTTTTAGGCAGGCTTATATCACTATGAACTTCCCTGTCAGGTCTGCCTTTGCTGTGTCCCATAAGTTTGGACTGTTGTGTGTTCATTTTCATTTGTTTCCAGAAATTTTTTCATTTCCTTGATCTCATTATTAACCCATTCACTGTTTAATAGCATACTATTCAATTTCCATGAATTTGAGTGTTTTTGAGTTTTCTCTTTAAGATTGGTTTCTAGTTTCAGAGATTGGTTTCTAGTTTCAGGCTCTTGTGTTCTGAGAAAATGCTTGATATGATTTCAATTTTCTTGAATTTGTTGGGCTTGTTTTGTGTCCTATCATGTGGTCTATCTTTGAAAATGCTCCATGTGCATTTACAGAATGTATATTTTGCTTTTTTGGGATGAAATGTTCTATGGATATCAGTTAAGTCTATTAAATCTGTGGCATTGTTCAATGCTGCAATATCCTTGTTGATATTTTGTTGGGAAGATCTATCCATTTTTGAGAGTGGGGTGTTAAAATCCCCTGTTATAAGTATGTTGTGGTCAGTACCTTTGTTGAAGTCCTCCAAGATTTTCCTTGTATATTTGGGTGCTCCTATGTCTGGTGCATATGTGTTTACAATGTTGTGTCTTGATAGATTCTTCCATTGAGTATTATGAATTGTCCTTCAGTGTCTCCTTTTGTAGCTTTGTTTTGAAATCTGTTTTGTGTGATATAAGTATTGATAGCCCAGTGGGGTTTTTTTTGTCCATTTGCTTGGAGTATTTTTTTCCAACCCTTCACTTTCAGCCGGTGTAGGACTTTCTTTCTGAGGTGGGGCTCTTGTAGAGAGCATTCGTCCTGGTCATGTTGTCTTACGCATTTAGCTACCCTATGTCTTTTGATTAGAGCATTCAACCCATTAACATTTAAGGTTATTATTGATAGATACTTATTTATTTTCTCCCCATTCGTACCAGTATTTCTCTCTCTCTCTCTGTGTTCATCTTCTTAAAGCAGTCCCTTTAGCATATCTCGCTGTGCTAGCTTGGTGGAGATGTATTCTTTAAACCTTCTTTAGTCTGGGAAACTCCTCATATCCCTTTCCATTTTAATTGAGAGCCTCACTGAGTAGAGAAGTTTTGTTTGGAGGCCTTTGGTTTTGATTACTTGGAATATTTCTTGCCTTTCTGTCCTGGTCTGAAGTGTGTTGAGAAATCATCTGCTGGCCTTATTGGAGCTCCTTTGTATGTTACTTCCTATTTCTCCCTTGCTGCCTTTAAGATTCTCTTTGTCTTTAACACCTGACATTTTAATTATGATATGCCTTGGAGTTGGCCTGTTTGGGTTCGTGTTGATTGGGATCCTCTGTGCTTCCTGAACTTGCATGCTTTTTCCCCTCTCCAAGTTTGGAAAGTTTTCTGTCATCATTTTTTCAAACAGGGTTTCTGTCCTTTGCTGCTTTTTCTTCTAATATTCCTATGATTCGGTATTTCTTTGGTATTTCTTCTGGTATTCCTGGTATTCCTATGATTGGTATGTTGTTGTGTTTCATGTTGTCTTGTAGTTCCCTTATGCTGTCTTTGTATTTTTTGAGTTTTTTTTTGTGTGTGTGTCTCCTCTACCTGGGTATTTCTTTTACTTTGTCTTCCAGCTCATTAATTTGGTCCTCTGCTTCATCCAGCCTAGTTGTAATTCCTTCTAGTATGTTTTTTTATTTCAGAAATTGTAGTCTTCATTTCTTCCTGGTTCTTGTTTATAATTTCTATTTCTTTTTCTTTATTGTTGTAGTTCTCACTCAATTCTGTGTAGTTGTCACTGAGTTCCTTGAGTACCCTTATGACCACCCTGTGGAATTCTATGGTAGTTTGCTTGCCTCCATTTCATTTTCCTTTTTCAGAGTCTTCCATTTCTTTCAATTGCAGGTTCTTTTTTTGTCTTCCCACTCTAGGTGACTCTTTGTTTGTTCTGTGATTCTCAATGCTCTGCTTTGCTAGCTGTCTTCGTAGGGTGAAATTCTATGGTAGGAGTTCTGTTGGACTCAGTGGTGTGGTTCCTTTGGTCTTGTCTGGATGCTCTAGTGTTGTTCTTTTTTTCCATTTGAGTGGGTTTTCTTGTACTTGGTTTTTACCCGTTTGTGCCTCCTTTTTTGGTAGGTTCTCTCCTCCAGAGTGTTAACTGGTGTTCACAGCTCTGACCTTATCTTGTATGTGATCTGGGGTTAGGATGTAGTTGGAGTGGATTGTAACAGTGGTAGAGCATTCTATGAGATTTAAAGTACCATGAAGTAGAGAACAGATAGGAGATCCTTTGCATGTGTACAGCAATAATGGTGATATTTTATCCCACTAGCCAATTTTTTAAAAGGGGAAAAAGAGGTAAGACTCTTGGTAGAGGGGAAAACAATGTGATTTGACTCCAGAAAGCAGAGTGCTTATGCTAGGTGTGATGGTGAGATGTAGTGAGAATAAGGGATAGAGACTTGGTGTAGTGTGCAAGAGAATGAAGTTAACCAAAACAGTAATAAAGCTCAGGATGATAGTAAAATGGACCACGACCAGAGAAGGGTGCTGTATGTGAGTGGGATCAACAATAATATGAAAAGTTATATATGATCTGAATAAAAATAAATAGTAAAAGACCAATAATAATGTGTTATAGGAATACAGGTGAAGTGAAGGAAGAGAAATTAAAATACAGTATGAAAGGGAGAACTAAGAAAGCCAGTCAAACAATGAAATAAAACAAACAAAACAAAGAAAACTATACTGAAGGAAGAGAAATAAAATAAATAATAACTAAAAATAAAAAGCAAGTCCTGTAGGACAGTGAAGTGAATTTTGTCTCAGTTGTTGGTGTCTGATGGAAGAAAAAAGAAAAAAAAAACTAAACCTCCTCCAGCTGACTTTGAACCCACCAAGCGGGTTCTGCTAGTCTTCCTGGATATTGCAGGTAGAGGGGTGCTGGGCTCTGTCTCTTTTCCTTTCTTGTGGTTTTGTGTTGGGGGCTTGGCCTGGGCTCCAACGTTTGCAGTTGTCCAACCTCCGACCCAAGTCCTTAGAGCTCTGCACTCTGTCCATATGCTCCAGGTCGGTGCCTTTAATCCACCTCGTTGTGGCACCCTTTGGTTAGTCCGTGAGGTGCACTGAGTGGGAAGAACTTGCACCCCTCCTCCCTCTTTGCTGTTCTGGGTGCTGCGCACTCACACAGTACTTCAGGGCAGTTTACTTCCCCTGTTAAGTCTCTGTGGACTGCTACCCTCTCAGCCTCTGCTGCCCCACTTTGATCAGTCCATGAGGTGCCCTGATTTGGAGCAAACTGTGCCCCTCCTCCTCCCTCTTTGCTGCAGCTGTAGGAAAGTTCCTTTAGCAGAGGCTAAGAGCCTTTTTTGAATAAATTCCTGTTGTTTTTGCCTGCCTTTCTTAACAAGTGTCCAGCTTTTCACACAGCCCAACTCTGACCAGTCCGGAGATTATCTGGGTCAAGGTCCGTGGTGACCCAACTCTTCTTCCCTCTCCAGGTGTCACCCAGCTTATCAGTTTCTCTGGTACTGTCCCAGCCGGCAACCACTGTCCTAGATGGGGAACGCCACCTCTATGCATCTCCCTCTCAGCCTTTATTCCTCCTAGTGACTTCAACCATCCAGGTCTCTTCCAGTGTGGGACTGGCTTCTCTACTCTGGGAGGGGAGGAAGCTGTGAAGTTATAATCTCTGATCTGGCTCTCCTCCAAAGCTCCCGCAGCAGCCGTGGTCCTGGTGTAGGTCCCAGGGACCTTCCTGTTGGCCTATGCAATCTCTTCACCATCTGTTTTTCAATGTCCTTTGCAATCTTTGGCTTCCAAACTTCATATAAGCTGGGATTCTGTTGTCTGTTCACTCTGTTCTTCAGAAGATCAGGTATGTGTCCCAGTTGGGTACATGAGCAACTGGGTTCAGCTCCCACCTACCTTGCTGCCATCTTCTGCCCTCAGGATTTTTTTTTTCCTGTTCTGATTGTGTGTTTCCTGCTGCCTTGTCTTCCAAATAGCTGATTCTGTCCTCTGCTTCCATTCAACCTACTGTTTATTCCTTCCATCATTTTTTATTTCAGACATTGTATTCTTCACTTTTGACTGGTTATTTTTTGTACTTTCATTTATATGTTGCCTATCTCCTTGTTGAAGATGTCACTGAGATTATTCAGTATTATTATAACCAATGTTTTGAACTCTGCACTATGTATATTGCTTGTCTCCATTTTTTATTTTGTTCAGTTTTTCATTTGGTACATGTGTCTGTCTCCTCATTTTGGCTGCCTCCCTGTATTTGTTTTTCAGAATTAGACAGGTTAGGTAGAGTTGCTATGTCTCCTGGTCTTGGTAATGTGGCCTTATTTAGCAGATGTCCTGTAGGGCCCATTGGCACAGTTCCTCTAGTCACCTGAGCCAGGTGCTCCAGGTGTGTCCATTGTGTGGTTTTTGTGCGCCCTCCTGGCATGGTTGAGCCTTGATCATTGGGAGGGATGGACCCTCGGGCTGATTGGTTGTGGGGACTGGCTATGACTGTAGTGGAGTCACTGCTGTGTAGGGGCTGACCCAATGGAATAGGATTCGCTGCAGTGGGTCTCTGGTGCCTGCTGAGTGTGCCCTCTCAGTGTGTCATTTGTGGCGGTGTTGTGTGTTGTCCTGGTGCGGTCTGAAGCTTGCCACCAGATGTGTTGGTTCTGGTGTTCTTGGGAGGGACCCTGGTACAGGACAAGGCCAGGTGCTGCATGTGCCGGGCCCAGTGCCACTCTGTAGGAGCTATAGAGAGATCTGCAGATGGTCGCCATTACTGCTGGGCTTAGGGCGGCTTAGCAAGAGGTGCCAGGCATGCTGAAGGCAGATGCTGCTTGTTTGGGGTTTGTGAGCATTTGAGAAATTTTAGGGAAGTCTATAGCATGAGCCAAGACAGGCTGTTTCTATGGAAAAGTTACCGGAAGCAGCTTGGTGGACCTGTAAGTTGGGTGGGACAGGGTCTTGGGGAATCATCAGGCCGGAGAAATGTTAGCTAGGTGGATGGATACGTAGATGTGGCCCCTGCCTGTAGGCTTAGACTGGGTGGAGAGAGTGCTCAACAAAGGAACAGCGGCCTCTGCCAGCACTTCTCCCTGGGAGAAAGCAGCTCCTCCAGCCCTTGCCCTTAAGGCAAACCATTCAGTTCCTTCCCATATGTTTGTGGTACCTTTCAAGCTGCTCTTTCAGTGAATGAGTTCAAATAAGCCCCTGTGGGCCCTTTAAGAGGACTACCTGGGACTCCAGAATCCCACTGGTTCACTCATCCATAGTCTCCACTGGTTTTTACAGCCAGAAGTTATAGGGACTTGTCTTCCTGGTACTGAAATCCTGGGCTGGGAGCCTGGGGTGGGGCTAGGATCCCTTGCTCTTAAGAGAGGACCTCTGCTCCAAGATACACATCCCAATTTTTAACTGCTACACATGGGTGTGGGGCTACCCCATTCTGAACCTCTGACCCTTCTATCAGTCTTGATGTGGCTTCCGTAAATCCTTAGTTGTAGGACTTCAACTAGAAATCGGGCAGCTCTTCTCAACAATGGCGGTTCTGCAGTTTACTTGTAATTTTGATATAGTTGTGGGAGGAGGAAAATTCAGCCATCTTGACCAAAAGCCCCTAAATTTTTCATTATAAAGTACTTAAGGGCTGTAATGTAAGCATACATTTGGATGCCAGGGTTTTATTTTTCTTTTATTTTTGCTACTAGAATTTTGCCATATTATAGCATTGATGAGCATACCTTTTGTACAGACCTTTGTTTCCATTTGATTTATTTCCTTGAGGAGAGACTCCCAAAAGTGCAGTTCGTAGGTACAAAAGTGTCGATGCTGAGGCTGGTCTGTGTTGCCAGACTGCTTTCCAAAAAGATTATTTTGTAGTGACCTTTCTCCAGCCTTAGGGCCCTTTCCTCTGAATGCTTACACATCTTCGAATCTTGGCTTTATTATTGACCAGTTTGTTAGGTAGAAAATAGTATAATTATTTTAACAGCTTCAGAAATTCTTGGTAAGAGTAACTTTAATTTCTTAAAAAGAATTTGAAATCTTTGAGTTGTCTTTTTTTTCTTGAAAGTTGATGAGAAAGTAAGTGAAATATGTTGGCATTGGACTTGGTAAAGGAGTAAATGTGTTATATGATGTATCTTATCAGAGTAAGAGTTGAAACAAAGCATGTTTGAACTAGAGAAGATAATGATCATTAGAATGCTAACTGATTTAAGGTGATTTTTAACACACTTGCAATGGCACAAGGATGGAGTTTGGGGAAGTCGTCAGAAACGCACTCTGCAGGACTACCAGTGCATTCTTTGCAGGAGAGAAGTGAGGTACATTTGGCTGTACAGGAAACTCTGAATGAAATGTTAAAAGATAGGCACAGAAGATGAATTTCCACTGGTATTTTCCCCCTCTCTGCTTCCTTTTTAAAATATGGTTTCTTACAACACGTAGAATACAGTGATTTTTTCTCAGTCTTTTCTTGACTGTTTTTTCCTCCAACATTCTAGTCACTTCTATTTTACAAATTGATTTCTTAAGGCAAAAAATTACCCCAAAGGAGCATTTAGGCAGGCAAGCAGGAACTTGTTAGACACTGTGCTTTTAGCTGAATGACATTAGAATTAGATAGATGGTCCCTTGTCTTTATGCTGTCCTGATTCTTGTCAATTATAGACATGAACCCATGACTACTGTATACCAAGAAAGTAGTTTCTATGCTCTGTCTTCACCCAAATGTCCTGTGGGATGCTTCCGCCTTCACATTTCTAAATTTCCATATAGATGTACTTTCACAACAGAACTGTCATATCTTTTAGCTTGTACCAAGTCTGTTTTATTTGTAATATTGTCACAATGTTGCAGATTTCACTGTGGTTGATGTGTCCCCTTTTATTTAATTTTCTCCCTTAGAAAATTAAAGAATTTAGTAGTATTAGCATTTTATCAGGTGTTTCTTTCACAGACAGTTTGAAGAGTAAAAAGCCAAAAAAGTAATTTCTAAACTATAGAAAAAGCAATTTCATGTAACAATGCAATTTCTTATGTAAAAGAGACTTCACATCTGTGTGTATGCAGTGGAGGGTAAAAGGACAAAATAAAGTGTCATGCTTCTAGAATTCATACTTCTGAAATTCTGTAACAGAATAGCTTTATTTTTCAAAGGAAAGAGCATGGTGCTGTGGGAAAGCTCTGGCTCTCCTCAAGTTTTAAAATTCTGTGACTTAATTTAGCATGAGTGTATTAAAAGATAAAGAAGAGTGGTTTTTTAAAAAAATTATTTTTTCTGCAGTTTCAGCTTTCAGTCTGTACCTTAAGTTTCTCTTTGCTTTGTTAAAATGGTTGACTATTTTTAGTATACTGCCCTTTCACAAACCTTCCTCACAGGCTCACGTCTTTTTCAGTGGTGACTGAGCAGTTCAGCTGCTTCTAGCTTCTACGTTTCATCTCCTCTGCTGTTCCCTCCCCCTCCGCAGCTGCTTTGTTGGCAAAGCTCAGACCCTTCCATAGGACCCAACCCCATCACGACCCTCAAAAGAATATTTAACCTTGCTCACTTTGTAGCTTTTCTTTCTTTAAATTTTTATTGTTGTTCGAGTACAATTGTCTCCATTCTCACCCCCCTGCATCCCTGCATCCCCGCCTCCCACCCTCAAACCTACCCCCGCGTTGGCTCTTTCCATGTGTCCTTTGTACATGTTCTTTGTTGGCCCTTCCCCTATTTTCCCCCATTATCCCACTGCCCCCGTATCCCCTCAAGCCATTGTTATCAACAAAATAAGCAAGCAAGCAAAGCATAACCAGACACACTGAAATAAAGAACAAACTGTAGCTTTCCTAACAGCCACAATTCCTATGTGAAAACCTGTGAGACTACAGAGTCCCCACGCATACCAGTTAGGGATTACTTGTAACTGCCCTTCCATTTGTCATATAGCTCTATCCATGTTTTTCATATCGATGGTGGATGTCATTAAAGCAGTTGCTTATTGCTGTTTTTAGGTCTTCAGCTGTTGTTAGCATAGCTACTCTGTATTTTCAAAGAAACTGATATTATCTTCAAAAGTTGTTTATTGTACAACTTAAGATAAAAGAACTATGTACACATGTCATTAAAAGAAGAAAATTTTGAAATTGTCTTCAGTTTAGGAAACACAGCCTCTATGAGTACTTTGATTTATGTAGTCTCATATCAGCTATCAGCGCGGTTTCTGCTTTGATGTAACTAACGAGTTGCTTCCCACTATCTCTTGCCAACAATAGAGCTCTGTTATGTTCTCAGCTCTGCTGTGTGAATTGGATATATTGGCTGGCTTGCAGCTATGAAAAGAAACTTCTATTAGAAAAGACAGGCAGCTTTACAAATGACATTTCCTACTGGCCTTCTGTTGCTGTCCTTACATGTCGATTGGTTTTTCTGCCTTCTCACAGTCTCAGTGTTAGATGAGTGCTTCCGTCTGGGTGCAGCCCATGGCAGCGCTGGAAGCACTGAACTTGGCCTGTTACCAGGCAACATCAAGTATGATCCTCACAGGACTGTCTTTAGGTTGAAAATTATTTATTTTTGTATTTAAAATTCAAGTAATTCTTCAGATTAGTTGTTGAGTTTATGCTTCAACAGATTAGTTGCTTCAGATTAATCATTGAGTTTATATATTTGTTTTATTTTCATTCAAATTTGTGGTAGGCTAAAATTTCACTTCCTAGAAGCTCAAAAATGGAATTCATTTTAATTCAAGCCTTTTAAGAAACAAATACTATCTTTAAGAATAAGAAAAACCAAGAATCCCAAAGATGACTAAAAAATGAAGACAAATTGGACAAATTTGATTGATCTATATTTAGGATTTCTTCTATTTCATTTTGAGGACTAAAAGTGTTTACTTGAGCAAAATATGTGTGTGTGCATGTGTGCTTATATGTCATGCTTACAGAGTCAAGAAGCAGTAGTACACGGTAAGAATGTCAAGTAGTCCGCATACTTCTGTAATTAACATACTCAGACTGCTAGGCTATTTTCCTCTCCTGTGCCTGCCTTCATCACATAATGAAATGCCCCCTAAATAAGTATGTCAGTGAGCTCTAAGGAACTTTGAAAAGGATGGTTGCTGTGAGCACAGCATTTATGAAATAATGTAGTCCACGTGCGATGGCCATCGGGAATTCAGTAACTGGGTTAAGTTGTCAAATCATAGCGAACTAAAAACTGTAAACATTGGATGAAGAGAAACAGAGCAAATATAAACCAAGGCTTATGATCGATCTGGGAGGACAGTTTCAAGGGACGGGATGAGATGAAGTGTACTCAGTAAGTTTTGACTGACACCTGCTGTGTGTGCTTGTACTGTTCTAGGTGCTGGATGGCGGTACAGGGCTGAAAGACAGATGGCCAAAGTTTGTGACCTGTAGACGTACTGAGAGAGGTCGAGTTGTAATTGTAGAAGTTGTTAATAAATGTTCTGTTAGAGCTATGTTGGGGGTGATATGTGAGTGGACAGGGAGCACCTAATTCCACCTGAAATGGTCAAGAGTAGCTTCCAAAAGGAAGAAGTGATGTTGAACTGAATCTTACAGGGTGACAGGGCGTTTCCAGGCAGATTCAGAGAGGGCGTCACAAAGAGAGCAGCAGATATGAGGGAGTGGAAGGGTTTGTGGTACATCTGGATATGACAGTTTTCTGCTGTTCAGGGTGTTTGAGGGGTCTGAGCCTGAAAAGCAAGGAGCAACACCTTAGTTCATCTTGATTTTAAACAAGCTAACGCCTTGGTCTGGATTGTATTTTTGCAAGGGACACGGGAGGGTCAGCAAGTAAGGATTAGGGGGAGCCCAAATTAAGACAGAAGCATTGCAGTGGGGTTCAAGAGCAGTGAAGATATTCCAGCAGTCTTTTGGAAGTAGTGAACTTGAAGGAGTTTGTGATTGATGGGATATAGAGGTATCACAAGGAAAGAAAGAGATTAGCTCAGACATTTGACTAGAAAAATTAGATGTTTGGTGCCTTTTATTGTAATATGAATATAAGGAAAGATTAGATTGGGGGAGGGCAGAAAGGCAGGGAGAGTTTGGGGTAGGTTGAGGGTGAGGTGTCTGTGGTCCTTTCAAGGGGTATGTGTAGCTCTGAGATTACATATTGCGTGGGTAATGAGCTGCAATGATTGGTGAAGGCAGGGCTAGTGTAGCCCAAGGAGAGCCTACAACATGAGAAACGAGTGGGGCTCTGATGGGCTGACTCCCGGAGGTCACTGGTAAAGCAGAGTCCATGAAGAAAATGTGAGACTGTGCAGTAAGAAAAGTAGGAAGAAAACTAGAGATGGGACCCTTGGAATCCGTAGAAGAGTTTAAAGGTAATATATTTCATATATTTTTTTCAATTACAGTTAACACAATATATTGTTAGTTTCAGGTGTACAGTGTAGTGCTTAGACCATCATTTAATTTACAGAGTGATTCCCCTCAATAATTCTAGTACCCACCTGGCACAATGCATAGTTATTACAATATTATTGACCACATGTGCCATATTTTACATCATGTGAATATTCTGTAACTAGCTATCAGTCTGTACTTCTTAATCCCTTCCCCTTTATCCCAGCCTCTCAGCCTCCCTCCCCTCTAGCAACCATTAAAAATAATCTGTCTATGAGTTTGTTTCTCTTTTGTTTGTTTGTTCATTCATTTATATTCCACATGTAAATGAATCATATATTACTTGTCTTTCTCTGACTTATTTTACTTAGCATAATACCCTCCAGGTTCATCTGTGTTGTTGCAAATAGTAAGATTTTCTTCTTTTTTTTGGATGAGTAGTGTTCCATTGTATAAAGGTACCACAGTTTTTTTTTTAATCTAGTATTCTTTTATGGACACTTAGATTGCTTCCCAATCTTGTCGACTTTAAATAATGCTGCAGTGAGTGCAGGTATGCATATATCTTTTCAAATCAACGTTTGGAATTTCTTCAGATAAATACCCATAAGTGGAATTTCTGTGTCATAAAGTAGTCTTATTTTTAGTTTTCTGAGGAAACTCCATACTGTTTTCCACAGTGGTTACACCAATTTGCAGTCCCACCAACAGTGCACTAGGGTTTCCTTTTCTTCACACTCTTGCCTGTACTAGTTGTTTGTGCATTTATTGATGATAACCATCCTGACAGGTGTGAGGTAATAATCTTATTGTGATTTTAATTGGCATTTCTCTGATGATTAGTGACCTTGAGCATCTTTTCATATGTCTGTTGGCCATCTGTATGTCCTCTTTGGAGAAGTATCTGTGCAGGTCCTCTGCCATTTTCTTAATTGGATTTTTTTTAGTGTTCAGTTGCATGAGTTCTTCAGACGTTTTTAATATTAACCCTGTATTGGATGCATTGTTGGTGAATATCTTCTTCCATTTACTAGGTTGTCTTTTCATTTTTTGATGGTTTTCTTTCTGTGCAAAAACTTTTTAGTGTGATATAGTCTTATTTATTTTTTATTTTGTTTTTCTTGCCCAAGGATATGTACGTATCAGAAAAAAATACTACTAAGAGCAACATCGGAGAGTGTATTGCCTATGATTTTTTGTAGCAGTTTAATGTTTTAAGTCTTACCTTGTCTTTAATCCATTTTTGAGTTTATTCTTATGCATGGTATAAGAAATTGGTCCAGTTTCATTTTTTTGCATGTATCTGTCTAATATTCCCGATACCATTTATTGACTAGATTATCTTTACCCCATTGTATATCCTTTCTCCTTAGTTATATATCATTGACCATATAGGTGTGGGTTTATTTCTGGGCTCTCTATTCTGTCCTATTGATCTACATAGTCTTTTTATGCCAGTACCATGCTGTTTTTTAAAAGATTTTATTTGTTTTTCAGAGAGAGGAAAGGGAGAGAGAAAGAAAGGAAGAGAAACATTGTTTGGTTGCCTCTCACACACCCCCCAACCAGGGACCTAGCCCATAATTGAGACATGTGGCCTGACTGAGAATTGAACCAGCAACTGTTTGGTTCACAGACCCATGCTTAAGCCACTGAGCCACATCAGCCAGGAGTACCATGCTATTTTGATTACTATAGCCTTATAGTGTAGTTTGATATCAGCTAGTATGATACCTCCAACTTTGTTTTTTCTCTAGATTGCTGCGGCTATTCATGGTCTTTTCTGCTTCCATATACATTTTAGAATTATTTGTTTTAGTTCTGTGAAATATGCCATTGGTTTTTGGCTAGAGACTGCATTCAATCAGTAGATTGCTGTGGGTGTGGACATTTAACAATGTTAATTCTCCCTATCCATGAGTGTGGTCTGTGCTTCCATTTATTTGTGTCATCTTCAATTTTTTTCATCATTGTCATATAATTTTCCAAGGTATAGGTCTTTTGCTTTCCTATTAAATTTGTTCTGGTGTGTTTTATTTATTTATTTTTGTAATTGTAATTGGGGTTGTTTTCTTAATTTCTCTATGTGATAGTTTATTGGTATCACAGTTGGTTTATAAAAATACTGTAAATTTCTGTATCCTGCTACTTTACTGAATTTATTTATCAGTTTTAGTAGGTTTATTTTGGAAGACTCTTTATGGATATTTATACATAGTATCATGTCATCTGCAAATAATGACAGTTTTACTTGTTTCTAATTTGTATGTCTTTTGTTTATATTTCTTGTCCTATTACTGTAGTTAGGACTTCTGATACTGTGTTGGGTAAAATGGTGAAATACACACCTTTGTTTTGTTCTTGATCCAAAGGAAAATTTGTCTAGCTTTTCCCTGTCTAGTATAATGTTACCTGTGCATTTGTTATATATGAAGTCTGTCTGCAAAAAGTCCAGCCATTGTTAATGTTAATGAGAATGGTTAGTGCTGCATCGAAGTAACCTGGCAGCCAAGGAGAGTGGACTGGAATGCGCATGTGTGCTATGTAGCTGTTGCATTCAAATGACTAGGTGAGTAGAACAATGAACCCGCATCACATTTTGTGTTAAGCTTTACAGTCATCCATGGAAATTAGTCACATGATTCAGAGGCCCACAGCTATGGGCAACTGGTCGTTGGCAGCTTTATCACGACAATGTACCTGTCATGCATCATGTCTTGTGCAGAGTTTTTTGGCAATGCATCAAATCACCCAGGTGACTCAGCCCCACTACAGCCTAGATTTGACATCCTAGGACTTATGGCTTTTCCCAAAACTAAAATCATCTTTGAAATGGAAGTGATTTCAGACTGTTGATGAGATTCAGGAAAATATGACAGGGCAGCTGATGGCAATTGGGAGAACTGTGTGAGGTCACAAGGTGCCTACTTTGAAGGGGACTGAGGTGTCATTGTCCTACGTATAGTGTTTCTTGTATCTTGCATCTTCTTCAATAAATGTCTTCATTGTTCATATTACATGGCTGGATACCTTCTGGACAGACCTCATATGGTCTTTATTATGCTGAGGTGTGTTCCCTCTCTTTCCACTTTGCTGAGAGTTTTTATCATAATTGATGCTGGCTTTCATTAAATACTTTTTCTGTATCTGTCGATATGATTATGTTCTTTTATCCTTTATTGTGTTTATGTGGTGTATCATGATAATTGATTTGCAGATGTCGAACCAATTTTGCATTCCAGGAATAAATCCCTCTTGATTATGGTGTATGTTCTTTTTAATGTATTTGGTAATGAATTTGGTTTGCTTCTATTTTGTTGAGGATTTTTACATCTATGTTTATCAGGGATATTGGCCTAAAATTTTCTGTTTTTTGTAATATCTTTATCTGGTTTTGGAATCAGGGTAATGGTAGCTTCATAAAATAAGCTTGGTAGTCTTCTCTCCTCTTGAATTCTTTGGAAAGTTGAGAAGGATAGGTGTTAATACTTCTTTTGAGTGTTTGGTAAAACTCACCTGTGGAGCCATCCAGTTCAGGACTTTTGTTTTTTGGGAGTTTTTAAATGTTTTTTTTTATTCCTCACCCAAGAATACATTTATTGATTTGAGAGAGAGGGAGAGAGGCAAACATCTATTGGTTGCATCCCTATGTGCCCCAACTGAGGATTGAACCTGCAACCTAGGTATGCGTTTCAACCAAGGACCGTACCCACAACTGTTTTGGTATATGGGATGATGTTCCAACTAATTGAGCTATCTGGTCAGGGCTAGGGGTTTTTTGATTACTGATTTGATTTCTTTGGTAGTAATTGGTCTGTTTGATTTTTTTGTATTTACTTGATTCAGTCTTCTAAGTTTGTATTTTTCTAGGAATTTATCCATGTCTTCCAGACTCTTTAGTTTCTTGGCTATACAGTGGAACCTCTGTCTTTGAACTTAATTTACTCTGGAAGGCTGTTTGAGAACATAATTGTTTGAGATAGGAGACATTTGAGAACCTGGATTTGACTGGGTCAGCATAGAGGGGTTGTTGGGTTGAGAACTGACGTTTTATTTGACAACTAAGACTTTTTTTTTTTTTTTTTTTGGTGAACAGCATGATTGAGAACCAAATTGTTCAAGATGGGAGACATTGAAGGACCGAGGTGTGAGTGTAATTGGTTATTTCCTTATAATTCTTTGTATTTCGGTTGTGTCAGTTGTTCTCTTTCATTGCTGATTTTACTTATCTGTGTTCTCTCCCCCCACCCCCACCCTCTCTCTTTCTCTCTCTCTCATGAGTCTGATTAAAGGTTTATCAATCCTGTTTGTTACCTTTTCAAAGAACCAGCACTTGGTTTCACTGATCTTTTGTATTGTTATCTTAGAATCAATTTTTGTTTATTTCTACTTTGATCTTTTATATCCTTTCTTCTACTCAATTTGTGCTTTGTTTGTTGTCCTTTTTCTAGCCTTTTAGGTGTAAAGTTAGATTGTTTGAGATTTTTCTTGTCTCTTGAGGTAGGAGTGGCATTGTTACGAATGCTCTGTCCCATAGATTTTCCGTTGTTGTGTTTTCATTTTCATTTGTCTCAAGGCATCTTTTGATTTCTTCCTTAATTTCATTGTTAACCTATTCATTGTTCAGTAACATGTTATTTACCTTATGTGTTTGTATGTTTTTTAGTTTTTTTCCTTATAACTGATTTCTAGTTTCATGCCACTGTGATTGGAGAGCATACTTGATATGATCTCAGTGTTCTTAAATTTGTTGAGACTTACTTTTTTTGTCCTAACGTGTGCCCTATCCTGGAAAATGTTCTGTGTGCACTTGAAAACAATGTATACTCTGCTGTTTTAGGGTGAATGCTCTGAAACAATCAATTAAATCCATCTAGTCTAATGTATCATTAAGGCCGCTATTTAATTTGGAAGTCCTACCCAGTACCATCCATGGGATGTTAAAGTTCTCTGACTGTGTTAGTGTCTATCTCTTTGTTTATGTCCATCGATATTTGCTTTTTATATTTAGGTGCTGCCTGGTTGGATGCATAAATCTTTACAAAGTTTATATTCTCTCGTTGGATTGATCCAACATTATCACAACAAGGTATACATATAATGTATACATATAATGTATACCTTGTTCTCTTATTATAAAAAGTCTATTGCCTGAAAAATCTTTTCCGTTCTTCTACTTTTAGTCTGTGTGTATATCTTTCACTCTTGTTGAAAGCATGTCTGTTATTTTTTTCTTATCCATTCAACTACGCAATGTATTTTGATTGGAAGACTTACTGCATTTACATCAAAAGTGATCAAGAATAGGTACATAGTTTATGCCATTTTATTATTTATATTTGTTCCTCCCTTTTGAAATAAATTTCTTTAACATTACTTGTAATACTGGTTTGTTGGTGATGTACTCCTTAGCTTTTTCTTGTATAGGAAGCTCTTTATTTCTCTTTCAATTTTAATAATAATCTTGCTGGTTAGATTAGTCCTTGTTACTTTTTGTCACTTTGAATATTTTGTGCTGTTCCCTTCTGGCCTCTAAAGTTTCTATTGAGAAATGAGCTGACGGTCTTATGGAAGTTCCCTTGTAGGTAACTATTTTTCTCTTGCTGCTTTTTAAGATTCTGTTTGTCTTAAATTTTTGATCATTTTAATTATGATGTGACTTGGTGTGGGCCTGTTGGATTTATCTTCTTTGAAACTTCCTGCATTTATATGTCTATTGACTCCACCAGCATATGGAAGTTTTCACTCATTATTTCTTCAAATAGGTTCCAAGTCCCTTGCTTTCTCTCTTTTCCTTCTGGTAAATGTATGATGTGAATGTTGTTATACTTGATGTTGTCTCAGAGGTCCTTCAAACTACCCTCATTTTAAATTTTTTTCTCACTGCTCTTCTGATTGGGTGTTACTGCTACCTTGTCTTCCAAATCACTAATATGATCTTCTTCTTCATCTAATCTGTTATTAATTCCTTCCAGTGTATTCTTTATTTCAGTTGTATTTTTCCTTTCTGGCTGTATTTTTTTATGGTTTCTATGTCCTTCTTTATGCTTACTATCTCTTCATTGAAATTCTCATTAAGTTCCTTGAATATCTTCACAACCATTGCTTTGAACTCTTATCAGCTAGATTGCTTGCCTCTGTTTTATTTAGTTTTTCTTTCTGGAGATTTCTTGTGTTCTTCCACTTGGGGCATGTTTTTGTCTTCCCATTTTGGCTGCCTCTCTGTGTTTGTATGTGTTAGGTAGGTCTGCTGCATCTCCCAGTCTTGTCAGGGTTCCCTACATAGTAAGTGTCCTGTGGAGCCCTGTGGTGCAGTCTCCCTGTTCACCTGAGCCAGGTGCTCTGGGAGCGTCCGTTGTGTGGATCGTATATGCCCTCCTGTTGTAGTTGATCCTTGACTGCTCTTGGCACATCAGTGGGTGGTGGTGACCCTCTGGCTGACTGGCTATGAAGTCATGGTATGATCACAGCGTACAAGGTACTGTGTGGGAGTTGACCCCAAAGAGCAGGGTTCGCCTGGGCTAAGTTGATGCTTGCTGATACCACCCTTTGGGTGTGCCATGTGTGGAGCTAGTTAGGTGGTACTCTGTTGTAGTTTGAAGCTGGTCACTGGGTGGATTGTTTCCGAGGCCTCTTGGGAGGGGCTTTGGTGCATGCAGGCCAGTGTCGGACACAGTTTGTGGCCAGCCTAGGGTTTCCTGTGAGGAGCTGCAAAGTGATCCGTGGTTATTAACTGTCTCTGCTCATTCCGGATATACATGGGAGAGGCCACGCTGTGAACCAGTGCTGGCTGGCACCAGAACCAGGCCTGTGGCAGGTCAGCAGAAGGTCCTAGGCACCCTGAGACCTCCCTCTGGTTGCTGGCTGCCTATAAGACTCAGCATCTGAAAGAACCTCGGGCATACATGAGTTGGGGGAGGTGGAGTCTCAGGAAGTCAGCAGGGTGTGGTGAGTGCTGTTCACCAGGTTGATGCTGATTTAGATTTGGTGCTGGTGCCAAGCTTGATGCCATTCAGCAAATGTCTGAGGGAACTTGTGGTGGACTAGAGTCTCAGGGAGTTGTCAGGGTGGGTTGAGTGTTGTTCTCCTGGCTAATTGAGATTCAGATTTAGTTATCTGGCAGCAGAGCTCAACACAGGAAAGGTGGTGTTTGTTTGGCCATGTCAGAGGAGGACTCAACACAGGGACAGTGGCAGCCCTCCGGCCCTGGCCCTGAGCCATATAACTCAGTTTCTCTCTGTATGTCTCTGATGCCCCTAGAGCTGCTGTCCCTAAGCCAGAGAGCCCCAGGCGAGCACCAGCGAGTAATGGTTTGTGTGTGGTCCCTTTAAGAGGCTGCCTGGGTTTCCAGCCTTTACCCAGAGGGGCAGAATCTCTGTTGATTTTTACAGCCAGAGGTTGTGGGGGCTCTTCTTTCCAGTACTCATGTTCCAGGCTTGGGAGTCCAGGTGGCGTTGGGACCTCTGGCTTTTCAGGGGGCACCTCTGCAGCTAAGATATCCCTCTTGGTTCTCAACTGGCTCACATGGGTGTGGGGCTAGCCCGTTTTGTGTCTCTGCCCCTTACACCAGTCTCAGTGTGACTTCTGTGTGTCCTTGGTTGTAGGACATCTGTTCGGCTAGTGTTCAGATGGTTCTTCAGTTCAGTCTATAATTTAGTTGTAGTTTTGGTGTGGTCATGGTGTCCACCTATTCCACCATCTTGACTGGAACCTCTAAAAACGATGTATTTTTTAAAATTGCCTCCATTATTCTAGTTGTCTTCAAAAGAAGTCCATGTTACTTTAACACAAGTTGCTTTCATAACTTTATGTAAATGTAGTCTTTTTCTACCAGATCTGACAGTGATTCTAGTGGCCTAGTATAAGAGAATTTACTGATAATGTCCAAGCTTACTGGTTCCATAAACTTAAGAAATAAACTGAATTTTCAGGTTGAGAGGAATTATTTTCCTGCCTCATGGGGGAGGCTGTTTTATAGTTTGAAGATTAATGATTTATATGTTAAATTTTAAAGGATGGTGAAATAATTCTTTTCCTATGAAAATCTCAAAGCTCTCCTACTGACTCATTAAACCAAACGTTTTAACACTCGCCACGCACTGTATTTGCCCGTTCACATGTAAGCAAGTGGCACTGGGCTGTCGGCACTGAGCTGTAACACAGTGACAGCAAAGTCGACGACGCTAGAGGAGGAGGCATGCGCGGCTCTGCAGCTGCAGCCTGGTTGGCGGCTGGCGCCGCGGCTGAGAGGAGGCGTGTCTGTTCCACGAGTGGCTGCATCTGTTTCCCGTTAGGTGCCCCATAACCTTGTTAATCAGAGTGTAGTCCCAGAATCCGCAGCGTCAGCATCCCCTGGGGGAAATGCAGAATCTTAGGCCCCAACCGTCAGTTTAATAAACTGCAGTTTAATAAGATCCTCAGATGATTGCTGTTCACATTAGTTGGAGAAGCACTGTTCCAAATACTAAATAGGCCCGAGGGTCTGCAAAATTCATTATAACTGAGCCCCCCTGGCTTTACCATTTCACAGCCTCAACTAGGTCAGCAAGTTTTTTGGAAATGGGTATCATGGTTACTAGTTATTAGAATATTTTCTTTCCCCAGTTGGGATGGATAGGGGTTACTGACTCTGCCACACAAAGTCTAATTTCCTCATTTGTTGAGGGGACAACCGTGGTGTGCAGCCCATGGATTTGTATTGGACTGTAATTGAGCTACAGATCATCTTCAGAGTGTTTGAGACCCATTCTTGTCATTAATATACCTGAATTCATGGTTTCTTGGTGCTAACTGAGCCAGCAATTATTGAAAAGGTGATGGAGTTTGGAAGACTTTTCAACAATAGAAAAGAAATGTTCTTACTAATGAGTAACAGAAAACTTTTCAGCTTCTGAGAAAAGCATGCAGATAGGTTTAAAAGTGATGGGAAATCTCACTGAATTATAACTTACTAAAAAATGGTAGGAACATTTTACCAGCAGGCCTTAGACATTTACTGGCATTCTGACCTTACTTTCTACAGGGGGCGGCTGGCATTTTATGCTACGTGGGAGCATACGTCTTCATCACTTACGATGACTATGACCACTTCTTTGAAGATGTGTATACTCTCATCCCTGCTGTAGTGATCATAGCTGTAGGAGCTTTGCTTTTCATTATTGGACTGATTGGCTGCTGTGCCACCATCCGGGAAAGCCACTGTGGACTGGCCACGGTAAGCTAGCCCTTCGTACACCACATGAGTCATCATAAAATGTGAGAATATTTCGTTTATGTTGCTTGCTTTGAATTGAGCATGAAACTCCATAGACTGATTCTTAAAATGGGAACAGAACTGGCACTTGTCTTAAACTTCTAGCAGTTATCTTAGACACTTGTTTTTTACCAAGAGAGTATTTATTGCTATTTCTTCATTTGTATTTAATTTTTGACAATGTTTCCTTGCAGTTTGTCATCATCCTACTCTTAGTTTTTGTCACAGAAGTTGTTGTAGTGGTTTTGGGATACGTTTACAGAGCAAAGGTATGTTGTCTACTCTGATTCATGTTTTAAAAGGTGGTTTGTTTCAAGTGAAATAGAACATTTATTTTTATCAAAAGAAACACTTTCTTTTGCCTTCAGTTTAGCCACTGCTTTAAAAATCTAAGGTTCATTAGAAATTATATGTCAAGATTTCTAGTCTCCCCATTTTATGTGGCAAAGTGTTAATTCTACTACTGTTCTAGTTGTAGGTGCTTAGTTTTCTTTACATGACCTTGAATGCCTCTGGCCTGCATGGCTCAGTTGGTTCCCTGGGTTGCAGGCCAAGTCTCCAGGTGGGGGTGTGTGAGAGGCAAGTGATTGATGTTTCACGCATCGATGTTTGTCTCCCTCTCTTTCTCCCTCCCATCCCCTTTTTCTAAAAATAAATAATAAAATCTTTTTAAAAACTACTTTGAATGAGCTATAGATGATGAATAATTGATCAGCTGAAAAGTTTGTTCAAATTTCCTCAGCCAATAGATTCTCTGTATGAGAGGGGAAATAGAAATTTCCTGACTTACATTTAACTTTCCATTGCTTCTTTTAAAAACTCCTTGTTCTGAACATAGAACAAGATGACTGTGAGTTGTGATGCTGCCTCTGTCCTGTCCTGCAGAGCAAGGCGTCCTGCCAACTCAGGCACCAAGGAAGCTTTTGCTAGCCTTTCTCTTCTTGCCCCCTGTCCTCTTTTCTGTCTGTTTCCTTTTATTTTCTTTCCTATTTCCTTTCTATTTTGCCTGCTTTTGCTTTTCACCATTTAAGGCCAAACAGTCTGTTTTAAATAATTAATTTGGGCATAACTTTAGAGCCAGATTGTAAAGGCATAATAGGGTCATTATTGTAAGGTATGGTTTTAAGTCAAAGGCATGATATCCAATTTAATATTTAAATCATTGATACACAAGATACCAGGCAACTATGAAAAAAAAAAGAATGCAATGGATTATGCCCCTACCTATGACCTGGTTCTCAATTATAGTCTCCTGACATCAATGATAAAATTACCAAATAAGCCTAATCATTTTAAAAGGGTAAGGAGGATTGGACACAAACTTTTTGAATGTGACACAGTTTTGTCACTTCAGTAATGACAGCAAAGTGTCATTTCTAAGGACTGAATTTTTTATGATTACTTTTGTGTATTTGGCCAAGCCTAAAAATCTGTCCCCAAAAATATCTTGTGGTGTTTTTTTTTAAGTAATTTATTTTTACCTCCTTTAGGAAAGGAAAATGAAGAGGTCTTTTGAGACTACATTGAAAACTTACTTTAAAAAGAAGGCAGTCCATTTGTAATTTTAATTTAGTTGAGCCATCTCAAGACTGAACTGCATTTTCCCCTTTGAGTGGATTGTTAGCCTGCCATCTTGTACACAGTCTTTTTTTTGAATGCTTAATCTATGTGATGAAAAATGTCTGAATTTTTACCTGAATCTGTATAGGGGCAGGAAGGGAGAAACTTTTTCTTATAAGAAATTTACAGAGCTCTCTGGCAACTTCGCAATTATGCCATTTAGGCATTTTAGCTAGAGCACTGACTAATACTACTTTTACTAGTATTTTAGAGGAACTGAACTATTTCTTTTGATTCAGGTGGAACATGAGGTTGACCGCAGCATTCAGAAAGTATATAAGACCTACAGTGGAACCAGCCCTGATGCTGCTAGCCGTGCTATTGATTATGTACAGAGACAGGTGAGTTCTCTTGAGGCAAATTTGTTTTTGAGGGCCAGTCGCTTTTGGGTGAATGTAAAACTTACTGTGCTCTACTGTGTAAATTAGCCTTGTACACTCACAGTCATGGTTAACTTCATGATGTGTTGAGTATTTGTATCTTCATCCTTGAAAAGTTTTTCCCACCATCACCTAGTTTAAGTCAGATAAAATGCTTCTTGCTTTTCCACCCCCAAATTAGTCGGAGTGGTGACAATGGAAGAGAGGCATGTGTCACAGGGAAGGTAGGAGTCCAGAAGGGCTTAGGAGGAGGGGAAAGATCTTCTTCATATATTTTTTAAGAGTAAGACCAGAAAAGGGATCTGAGAAAGCTGTAAAAAAAGTATTATGGACTATTTGAAACATACATGGAGACAGAAAGTGTAGTAGATCTTTATTCCCATAAACCCCCCTCCAAAAAAAAAATTGTTCACTTTCTGTCAATCTTATTTCATCTATTACCCCCACACATCTTTTGCTAGATTACCATAAGACAAATCATATATATTTTAGACCAAATATTTTAAGTATGCTATCATTGGAAATAGTATTTAACTCAGAACCAAGTATTTCCACATGTAGGATAGGAAGAATTTTCTTAGCTATAAACTATGTCTGTGGGCAGTGTGCTTTTCATATTGAGGTTCTAGAGCCACTACCCGTATGTGGCTATTTAAATTAAAATTAAACATTCAATTTCTTAGTCACACCAGCCACATTTTAAGTCTTATGCAGCTAGTGGCTACCGTGTTGGACATACAGACATAGGACATTTCCATGAGTGTAGAAAGTTCTGTCGGACATCACTATTCTAGTATAAGTTAAAGCTCTGCAGTGCACAGAACTCTGAAGTTCAGGACAGTTATGTGTATTTTGTGAGGAGTGATATCTATATTCTCTTTTCCAATAGCTGCACTGTTGTGGAATTCACAATTACTCAGACTGGGAAAATACAGACTGGTTCAAAGAAACCAGAAATCAGAGTGTCCCTCTGAGCTGCTGCAGAGAGACCGCCAGCAGCTGTAATGGCAGTCTGGCCCATCCTTCCAACCTCTATGCTGAGGTAAGTTCAGTTTCTTGGCCAAAACTCCGGTCTTGCCTGGTAACCTGTTTTTTTTTTTCTGTGAATCATCTCTATCCGGAACTTCTTTTCTACCATCTTTTGCTTGTCTTTTTTTCCTAAAGCCATCTTAACCATTTTTAGGTGTATAGCTCAGTAGTATTGAGTATATTTATCATCACCCATCTCCAAAACTGTTTCCTTCTTGAACACCGAAACTTTAAACTCATTACATAACAACTGCCATTCTCTCCTCCTTCAGACCCTGGCAACCACACTTCTACTTTCTATGTCTGTGAACTTGGCTATTTTAAGTGCCGCATGTAAGGAATCCTCCAAGTCCTATGTGCTGTTGTGCCTGGCTTATGTTTTTAGTCAGCATAATGTCTTCAGGTTCATCCATGCTGTGGCACGAGTCGGAATTTTATTCCTTCTTAAGGCTGATAACATTCCCATTGTATAGATAGGCCACATTTTCCTTATCCACTCATCTGTGGGTGGACACCTGGGTTGCTGCTCCCTTTTGGCTGTCTTGAATAATGCTACTGTGAAAACAGGTGTACAAATATTCTTTGGAGTCCCTGTTTGCAATTCTTTTTTTTTAAGGACTTAACTTATATATACTGTGGTTATGTCTTTTTTAATTAAAAATTAAAATTTGTTTCCAATTACAGTTGACATACAGTATTTTATTAGTTTCAGGTGTATAGTATAGTGGTTAGTCACTTACACAGCTTAAAAAGCGATCTCCCCCAGAACCCTACTACCCACCTGTCACCACACACAGTTATTTCTATGTATTTCTATGCTGTAGTTTATGTCTCCATGACTTTTGCTGGTCTTTAAAGCTATTTTCTTGTACTGTAAATTATTTTTAAATGCATGGTCTTTTCTGTCTTTTAATTTTTGTCATTTTCATTTCTACCAGTGAGTAGTGATATGTGACCTTGTAGCTTTCGGTTTTATAAGAGACATCTCATGAGGATTGCTTTGTATGTTTTAGGGGTGTGAGGCTCTAGTTGTGAAGAAGCTACAAGAAATCATGATGCATGTGATCTGGGCAGCTCTGGCATTTGCAGCCATTCAGGTGAGCACAGTCAGCCGAGCAGTTGTTATCAGAGTGCACTGATCTCTGATGTCAGTCCTGAGTGGTTTTCACCGCTCATTGCAGTTACTCTCTGTATATACAGATAACTTGAAAGAAATTGTGGTGCAGGGACCAGTTTCCAACATCTTCTGTTCTCTGTCTCTAGACCTAGACCCAGACTGGTTTTGGCAAACTAGAGGTCTGGATGGGAGGACCGTGTGTGGGAGGACTCTGTATTATTTTCTTGAGTGACCTGCTTAAAATACAAGCTGTTGTCATACTGTAATCTCGGGAGGTATTTTAATACAGCTTTACAGAATTTTTAAGAATTGTATTGCTTTATTTCCATTTGGAAATAATTTTAGTCTTTTTTAAAACTAGTTTTTGTTCTTTCGGTCCTTGTTTTTCTGTCCTCAAGGGTTTTGTATGTTAATATGTATAAATCAAGAATGGGTACTACTGCTACTATTGTACAACTCTAGTCTCTTACACTAATAGGATAAATTTTATTGCTTCACAGAAAAGGCCTTCAAGTAAAAACTGAGGTTCTAACCTCTTCTGTATTTGAGACTTAATTTTTTTAGATGGATAGCTATCAAGGAGTCCAGGACATCACTTAGCACATCTGGAAGTGTGTCGTGCCATTGTTGGTAGTGGAAGTGGACTTATATTCTTAACTCCTGCTGGTGAAAGCATTCTTTTCCCCCTTAAAAATAGTATGTGCAAAGTAGCTGGAGTAATTTCTTAATTATCCCTTAACTTTACTCCCAGTCCCAGGGTGCGTGCATACACACACCCTTATCCCTCACCCCTACCTGAAAACAAAAAAGAAAGACAGCTATTTTTCTGCTTAGTACAACTAACTTACATTCCTAGATATATTCATTATATTTTAGAGATTCTGTTAGAGGAATGTTTTAGAAGAATCTTAAAACTGAGAATAGCCAACTATTTGAAAGTGATCGAAAATCCTTTGCATCAGATTTAATTCTCAGGTTGTTCTTTTAGTTGCTTTTGAAATATGCTCTGGGCCTAGAGAATATATTTTAAGAAATGGAGGTATCTTTTAATTGTTAGATAAAACAAGTTGGATTGCTAGTTTGTAAGTTGCTTGGATTGCTTTTTTTCTCCACTTGAACAGAAGCTAGTGTATTTAATAGGCAGTGCCTTTTAAATGGCAAAAGGGTAGTTATTTACTTTGCAGTGTTCTAAGGGCCCTGAAATGACTCATTAAAAACACTAGCTTTGTATTTTTTTTATGGTCTTTGCCCTCCTAACCATCAATTTTGTGGCATACCAGTAATCTGTTAATCGGAAGGGATATATTTCATATTTTGGTTGTCTGTATAAACACATTTAGGTAAAAATAATGAAACATCAGGGACATCTCTTTTCCCAAGTGAAGTCCTGATCTGTACAGTCTTAATGGTTTTTTAAAAATATTTTATTTATATATCTTTAGAGGGGAAGGGAAGGAGAGAGGGAGAGAAATATTAATGTATGGTTGCCTCTCATGCATCCCCTGCTGGGAACTGGCCTGCAACCCAGGCATGTGCCCTGATTGGGAATCGAACCACAGTTGTTTGATACATAGGCCTGCGCTCAATCCACTGAGCTACACCAGCCAGAGCTTAATGGTTTTATATATAGGAAGAGAGCTGCACCTTTAGCATGCAGCAAAGAAAGCTTAGGAACTGTATGGTGGTTTTGATCATGAAATACGCAACATTGTGTAGAAGACTGATGAAAATTGTCCCTGTAGTTATGTCCCTCATCTAGTTAAGTTTATTAACCAGCCAGATATTTCTTTATTAACTTTTTTAGTGGGGCTAATAAATACTCTAACTAGTCTCTTTCTCATATGTGGGTGTCAACTGATGGTCATTGGCATCAATTCAATGCCAACAGGAATGCCCAATTTGGAGTATGGTGAAGAAGGAAACTATTCACTGCAAAACTGCTCCACTCCGATACAGCATGGCTGTGAGGCAGCCCTGCAGCCAGGCCCCTGTCTGGCTAGACAGCGTCTGCTCTGCTCTGGTGACACAGCTCAGCTGGTGAAACACAGTCTTCAGAGGAAAGGGAAAGTGCTCCCAGAGCCCCTGGGGAGCTGGCTTATATAGACAGAAGTCCTTAACCCTGGTCCCTGATTGGTCTGTCCTCATGCAAATGAGGGCTCCAAATCCTGGCAATTTGATTGGCCCAAAAGGCATTGTCTTGATTGGTCAGAATGGGGTCAGCGAAGATGTTGTGGGGGGCGTGTGGTAGATATAGCTTTGGGTGGTGAAAGCCTCAGTCCTGTTGTTTGAAACAGGACTCCAGGAAATCTTTTATAAGGACTGGCTTCGATGGCAGAACTAGTGCAGGCAGGCAGCTCAGTGCAGAGACTGGCAGCTTTAGTGCAGGTTTTCTCCTGAAGCACAGTTTGCAATGAGAGGCCCCTGTGTAGAAATGGCTGCTAGGTTGTTTTGTTTCATTTTTGTTTTGTTTTTGTTTAATCTAAGCCCACTTAACCACTGGGAGCCCTTTTCAGTACATGTCTTCTTTCTCAGGGTTCATACATTTTATACTTAAATCACCCTGACATAAAATAGCTGATAGAGAGTTGATGTTTTAGTTCAGCAGAACTGAGTTGGATTCAGAGGTTCACAGAATCAAAACCTCTAGTGTCTTCAAAAATTTTAAAATACTTTGGTTTTAAGGAAAAACAATAAGTTTCCCTAATGTTTTCTCTTTTTTCAAGAGTATCTAGAAATGTTCTAAACTTTTGATATTCAAAATCTGATGTGCCTGGGTACCTTGGGTACAAAGCAGAAACAGTTCAAAGGTCAGTGAGCTCTTGTTTGTGTACCAATCTTGATAGAGAAAATTAGACCTAGAAAGACACTTGGAGATTCTCCAGTTCCTATGCCCTTTGTTTTAAAGGCCGTGAAAATGAGGGGGAGCAAGGATAATATATCTTAGGACCATCACTAAAGCTTGAACCACAGCTCCATTGTGATCCAATTATAAATTGAAGAATTAGTATTCTCAAAAGATTACATTCCTAGGTCCTGTTATGAAACCTTAAAGTTCATTGGCACTTCAGCTGGATGAAATATATAATGCAGTAACATTGAAATATTATTAGCACTTTCCTTAGGTTCCAAAGTGGGAAGCTCTGAGAGTTATCGTAAATAGTTTGAAATAATGTTAATGATTGATAGATGATTTGTGGCAGTGTAAGTATCAAAACTTTTTAGCACTGTCTTCTTTGATTTTGAGTGTGATTTGTGGTTTTAACTGTTAAGCTATATTACATTGAAGTTCTAATGCATAAAGGTGAGTTTAAGAAGAAATTTTCTTATAAGCTTAATTTCTCAGTAAAATGCTCCAGGTGAAGAGTTGACCATCTGTGTACCAAATCTAGCTCACCACCTCTTTTTATGTGAGCTGCACTCGTCTCTGACTGCTTTTGTGTTGCAGTGGCAAAGTAGAGTAGTTGCAACCGAGCAATTCTGTCTCTCGGTTCATAAAGCCTCAAATATTTACTATAGTGCTCTTTAAGAAACACGTGAAGACCCTTGCCCTAGTCCTAGTTAAATGAGCTAGGTTTGAGTAGGACCAAAATGATCAAGACCTGAAAACTGCTGGTTAATTATTATAACAGGGTTTTTGAATATGAGATTTAAAAAATTTTACCATGCCCCCTGTCAGCTTCTTATCCAAGATATTTCACTTCTTTGACAGTAACCAGCCCCTTAAATTAACAAATGATTAATTATGAATTTCATACTTGAAAAATCTGGTCCCTGCTGTGGGTAAGGCTCTCTACACAGGCAATATGGGAAAAATGGGAATTGTCAGTCTTTGGAGACTCATAAAGTTGGCATGTCCTCAAGGGGAATTGACTGAGAGCACACTTTCAGAGAACTGTTTCCTGTCGCTGTTTTCTGTTTTATATGCCAAGTGTGAAGGAAGGAGGTTGAGACTGTATTTCCTTTCCTTCCTGCTTCTTGACTACTAATTTTTTGTTAAAATGAGTTAAAATACATACATGAATAACACT